>CACRXK020005579.1:0-24877 GCA_902702795.2 Paramuricea clavata
GCACAATCCTATTTTAAATACTATGGCTTTTGGCAGTTTTGCATCATATGTGCAGTAAAAGCCCCATTTTTCTACTTCCTCAACGTGTAAAACGCGAAAAAACTTTATTAATAAGAACAAAAATTTGTAATAAAAATTTGTGGTAAACAGTGTATTTTATTATAAAGGATTTTCGTTTTTCTACTGCTCCGTAGTTCGTGTGCTCCGTGTGCTCCGTGTTTTACTAATAGCCGGAATGTTTTACGTAACAATGTTTTTCGGCTGAGTGTTAGCCTGCATGGCAGGCGGTATTTCTACGGGCAGCGAAAATTAGGGAAGCAAAGGAAATACCGCCTGCCATGCAGGCTAGCTGAGTGTCAGTTGTATCCAGATCTCCGCAAATCGATTGCATTATTATAATCCATAGTCTTTATTGTTTTACAGGTATTTGCTGTAGCTGGATGCCGTAAGAGTCACAAAACAAGTGTACGTAGGCCAGATAAAGAGGAAAACGCCTGGTTAAGAAGCGAAAGCCGTTCTCCAGAAAGTCCAGAGGTATTGACCCACTATGCGAGGTATCAACACGAGTGGAAATTTTACTGAAGGCTCTGGAATCCAGGGTAAATTTCCACTCGTGTTGATATAAGTGTATATCAACACGGAAAATGTTCTATATTTGTTAAATGATCTTTGGTTCGTATATAAAACGAACTCAAAGTTGGAAATAAAACGAAAACATTTAAAAGACATCTTGAGATGTGTAAAATTTGTTCTATAGTTTTATGTTTGTTGCTATAATTTACCAGGCACCAATTCAGTCACCATTATTGGAAAGTAGTTTGTATTTGAAATATCTGAAATATATTTGTAGTTTTGGCTTTTGTTTATAATATGCATATTTCGGTGGTAATTAAAAGTGTTGTCGATTTCAATGTTTCTTTTAATATCCGGTTTCAATAACTGATTCAGTGTAAATAACACGGTGCTTTCGTTGCTTGGCATGCTTTTCCTTTATTCTCTTTAACCATGTCTGGCAAATGTTTTTTAAGTGAGAGAGACCAAAAACTATGTGGAGACTCTCGAGGGCTGAGTGAGATATTTCGGCTTTCTTCATGCAATGATAGTGTGCGGCGACACCTCGAAAGCTTGCACATTTCTGGAGAAATCGTTTCTGAAGTAGTTTTATTTATACCTCGCATAGTGGGTCAATATACCTCTGGACTTTCTGGAGAACGGCTTTCGCTTCTTAACCAGGCGTTTTCTCTTTGTCTAGCCTACATTTGTTTTGTGACTCTTACCGCCCGGTAAGTCTTACGGCATGCAGCTAGAGCAAATACCTGTAAAACAATAAAGAATATGGATTATAATAATGCAATCGATTTGCGGAGATCTGGACAAGCATGAATACAACTGACACTCCGTATACAGGCCCTTAATCTAGAAACTCAAAATCAATATTAATCACTTATGTGTATGAGGTAGAAATACCCCATACTGTTTTTGCACATCTTTGCACATTTGCAAGCTATCAATAACATCAGAGCCCTTTACGGATTTTCGAGCTCCTGTATGGGTTGGGTGATAACACGAACGTTTAGATGGCCTCCAAAATCTTCCAAACTTGTGCCTGTGATAAGGACATATTTCCATTTTTTCTATTTCATCTTTTGTTACGTATAACATTCGGACTCTAGCGAGAATCAGTTCTACTTCAGAAACGATTTCTCCAGAAATGTGCAAGCTTTCGAGGTGTCCCCGCACACTATCATTGCATGAAGAAAGCCGAAATATCTCACTCAGCCCTCGAGAGTCTCCACATAGTTTTTGGTCTCTCTGACTTAAAAAACACATGCCAGACATGGTTAAAGAGAATAAACAGACTCGTCCCCAGTCGCTTTAAGAGCGGGCGCGCGGCCAGAAGTGGGCGCGTAGAGGCTCACGGCAAGGGCGAAAGAAGCGCGCGTCCACATTTGGTACTGATCTGTATATATATATGGATATATACCTATTCGTCCCTATATATAAAATTGAAATTCAAATAACGACTGGGGACGAGTCTGGAGAATAAAGGAAAAGCATGCCAAGCAACGAAAGCACCGTGTTATTTACACTGAACAGTTATTGAAACCGGATATTAAAAGAAACATTGAAATCGACAACACTTTTAATTACCACCGAAATATGCATATTATAAACAAAAGCCAAAACTACAAATATATTTCAGATATTTCAAATACAAACTACTTTCCAATAATGGTGACTGAATTGGTCTAAAATACATTTTATTTAATAAATAATAGATTAAGGAAAAGTTATAAAACGCCTTCTTTAAACACAAACATTATTGATTTGTTGCAGAAGTTTTAATTGACAGGTGACCACCGAGCGGGGATGTATTGCCTCCTAATCGCGTTTGTATGGAAAAATATCCATCTCCAGTTTACAAAATTCTGTCATACAAAGTGTAATTTTAACTAAATGGACCAGCATTGTTCTCCAATAAACCTAAGTCGAGAATTAACAAGAAATAGTGGCCAGAACACGATCTCATAAATGTTAACCCGCCCATGCGTAAGGGACGATTTGCCTCATAAAAAACCCTTCCTTTTTCGCGGAAAATGAGTTTGACCAAAACTTTTCTGATTTGATATGAATAACTTAGTTATTCATCTACATATTTTAATAGGATTTAAATTTCAGAAGCAATCCACTTTTTTACTACGCCTTGTAGAATCCATTAGGTTTTCGATCATGAATGACGGACTGCAATGGGGCAAATATTAATGCCCCTAAAATCGCCAGTTCCAAATAGATATTTGGCTTATTATTACTTTTGTGAAAAGAACATACATGGTTCAATAAAAAAATACGGTTACATGTTCTGTAGACCCTCGCACGACTTCGGTGCAAAGTTAGAAAAATTGCAAATATCCGTCCTAATCATGAGTGCCATTTTGGATTCCTGAACATGTCAAACATATTTGAGGGTAAACAAAAAAATAAGACAATTTTCAAGAAATCACTGTTTGGACAAGAATCAGGATACATCAAGGAAGTTTTAGATATATTATGAAGCCAAACGAAAATTGAGTCAGAATTTGCTGGACCGTTTTTGCAGACAATGCCTCTTAAGTAGCAGCAGCACATTAAATTTTTAAAATTTTTTATTTTTAATTTTTTTCATTTTGAACAACATATATATATATATATATATATATATATATATATATATATATATATATATATATATATATATATATATATATATATATATATATATATTACTAGATCGACGCTCTATACCAACTGAGCTACACGGTCAGACGGATTTAAGACTGGAAATTATGAACTATGTACTGATTCAGCATCGAACCATACTAGTTCTGCAAGTGTTTTGTTATGTTGTGTTATTGTTCACTCCGTAATATGATAAGTTGAAAATGTTCTCGAGTGTGTATTTCATAATTTCCATACCCAGCGCAAGCAGATGCCGTACGTATCTCCCGTTATTACTCTTGCTGCTCTATTTTGAAGCCGCTGAACATTAGTTTTTAGTGTTTGGCTACAATTATTCCAAACAAGGGAACAATAATCAAAACACGGGAGGACTAAAGAATTATACATTACTTTTATTAAAGGCATCTTGTTTAACATATTTTTATCTCGGCGAATGACTCCTATTGCCCTTGACACCTTAATGCTGAGATTGTCAATATTCTCTATCAATATTCTAATAAACTATTTCCAACAATTAAGTAATTTCCGAATCCCAAATAAATTCCCCTTACACCAATCAAACATTACTATAACTTCGATTCTTCGAAGATATGCGCGGGCTGGCTTCGTGGTAACAATCCCTCGAGTTGAGTGCTCATGCATAGACGTACTGTCTAGCCTAGAGCATATATAAGGACATGTTTTTACTTGGCTTTTATTTATGAAGACATCGAAACGTCGTGTAAACCTTTTATCGCTAACTTTTATATTAAAATGTTTAAAAGAAGTTTTTTTATTCGGTTACTTATATTCATCGCTATTTATACCTTTCTCTATCTTTTCTATTTTATGAACCAGTTTTAATTCATAACCTAGGAATTCTTTCTCTATCTTTTTTTCTCTTATTTATTTTATTAACCAGTTTTAATTCATAACCTAGGAATCTTAAATAAAAACCTTATTTTACCTTTCTCTATCTTTTTTTCTCCTATATTTTATTAACCAGTATTAATTCATAACCTAGGAACTTTAAATGAAAACCTTATGATTTCTAGAAAATTCCTACTCCTCTATTCTTGTAAATATTTTCTATGATTGATTGTAAATTGAGGTTCAGATTTGACTTCCCCTTAAAAACGCACAAATAGACAATTTCCATTATAGACTAATTTTAAAACTAGGCAAAGAGATAAATAAATTACCACAGCCAGACATGCAGAGCATATTAAAATGAGTAAATTTGCGAAGTTTGGTTGTGAAATGTTGTAAAATGCGGAAAATATAGCCTTGCAAAGTTCGCAAATTTTGTATACTTTTGTATTGCATGCGGAAATTGCTACCATTTTATTTCGGCCCAAATGTGGTAGAGATTTCCGCACGCAATACTAAAGTATACAAAATTTGCGAACGTTGCAAGGCTATATTTTCCGCATTTTACAACATTTCACAACCAAACTTTGTAATTTTACAAATTTTAGTATGCTCTTTCTAGCTGTGGTGATTTATTAGTATCTCCTCGCCTAGTTTTAAAATTAGTCTATAATGGGAATTGTGTATTGTAATAAACCTGCAGCAACCTTTTATTTAATATTTTGAAAGTCTCCAAAACTGAAAGTTAACTAATTTGAAGGGTATTGTAGACGGAAATTATCAAGAAATTATCGGGTTTTCATAGTTATATTGTTTTAAAAGTTCTTTCAAATGAGACAAAATTAATTCTTATTGCCATTTCCCTTCAAGTGCAGTGGTGCACACCATGTGCGCGACCTTCAACAAGTTCAGGTTTTCACCAACTTTTGGTAATGATCAACTCCGCGTTTGCTTACATCCGGCTCCTCGTAGTCTGGCAGGTTCATTCCCATATTCATGTATTCGTACGACTCTCCTCTCTCGTTTTCCGTTGTATTTCCAACCTCTTCGTGATCTGATGTTCTGCCTTTAAAAACAAACGAAAATATCATAAAGACCTGGTCAAACGAAAACGAGAGTTGATGAGAATTGAGAAGCGAGAGTCGGTTTGCATGAGAATTGATGAGAGTTGAGAAGCTAGAGTTTGCATGAGAGTTGATGAGAGTTGAGAAGCGAGAGTTTGCATGAGAGATCTAAGTCAACTCTCATGTCCCGGTCATGCAAACGAGAACAAGAGTTGCATGAGAGTTGAGAAGTGAGAGTTTGCATGAGAGTTGATGAGAATCGAGAAGCGAGAGTTCGCATGAGAGTTGAGAAGCCAGAGTTTGCATGAGAGTTGATGAGAGTTGAGAAGCTAGAGTTTGCATGAGAGTTGATGAGAGTTGAGAAGCTAGAGTTTGCATGAGAGTTGATGAGAGTTGAGAAGTGAGAGTTTGCATGAGAGTTGATGAGAGTTGAGAAGCTAGAGTTTGCATGAGAGTTGATGAGAGTTGAGAAGTGAGAGTTTGCATGAGAGTTGATGAGAGTTGAGAAGTGAGAGTTTGCATGAGAGTTGATGAGAGTTGAGAAGCGAGAGTTTGCATGAGAGTTGGTGAGAGTTGAGAAGCTAGAGTTTGCATGAGAGTTGATGAGAGTTGAGAAGTGAGAGTTTGCATGAGAGATCTAAGTCAACTCTCATGTCCCGGTCATACAAACGAGAACAAGAGTTGCATGAGAGTTGATGAGAGTTGAGAAGCGAGAGTTCGCATGCGAGTTGAGAAGCCAGAGTTTGCATGAGAGTTTATGAGAGTTGAGAAGTGAGAGTTTGTATGAGAGATCTAAGTCGACTCTCATGTCCCGGTCATGCAAACGAGAACAAGAGTTGCATGAGAGTTGATGAGAGTTGACTGGATATTACCGGTTAATTAAACGAGCAAAAATGCTCATCAAAATTTCAACCAGCTGAAAGTCGATGAGACTTGATAATGCAATTCCCGCTCGCGTTTGAACGCCAACCCTCATCCACTCTCCGCAACTTTGAACTGATTCAAATTTTAATGAGAAGTGATCAGAGTTTTCGCTTCGCGCGCGGCAATGTCCAGTCAACTCTCATGCAACTGTTGTTCTCGTTTGACCGGGCCATGAAAGTTGTGAGAACTCTCATGCAAACCGTAGTCTCGCTTCTCAACTCTCATCCTCGATTGACCAAGGCTTAAGACGGCATGATCCGTCCCTCATATAGCGAGAGTTTGCATGGGATTTTTCTCAACTCTTGTGTTATAATTAGCGCGCGTAGCCGCAAAAGCTCTCATCAGGACGCTGTAAAACGCCGTGTTTTAGAACAGGGGTTCTCATCAACTCTCATTTGGAAGCAAGGCCGGATTGTGGTGGAAATAGTAGGAGAGGTGGAAAACATTGAGGGGAGGTACAGCGGCTTAGCTCACGACCCCCATGGAAAGTTAGGGCTTAGAAAGGGCCAAAGTAAAGACGTGACGTATGCATACAGTGTACATATATGTATCAGTATATTAATGAATTATGACTGTGCAACTCATCCAATTTTACCCTTCGTTACAATTACTACAAAGTTTCTTTCGAAATATTGCATTAAAAGGGTATCTATCACCGTTTCAATTTTACAGAAAAACTTTCTTACGAAGTGTAGACCCTAAGCAACCAAAAAATGTCAAATTTTCACTTTGATCTAGTGAAATTTTCCCAAGGGGAGGTGCATGACGTTTCAGGGGAGGTGCAAAAATTCTCAGGAGAGGTGCAAAACGATCTCGGCGGAGGTGCGCACCTCCCCACACCTCCCCTCTTAATCCGGCCATGTTTGGAAGTTGAACAGTTGGTGGTAAAACGTGGACGAGAGTTGCAACCTTCTACAGAAAAAACAGTATTTCAGTTTAATCACGATATATTATACATTTCGTCTCAGAATGACCGAAGTATTACACATAGCAAGGTTAGCGGAATTTTGAGTATACTACCTTCAGCTGATATGTCTTCAGACTCGTTCGCTTTTGTGGCGACGTCATCATCATACTCTTGTTTAATACATAGGACAGTTTCGTAATGTGGCTCCTGTTTTGATGAAAATGAGGACTTTTTAATGTCGATTACACGTGTTGCGTTTGCCCAATTCAGCCAAGCTTCAAAAACTAAGGCCTAAGGCTAGGAATAGTTTTTGGTGGCTCTATTATGTTACTACAGGAGGAAAACTGAACTAACTTAATTTATACTGGACGGCTCTATCAAACTGTTCTCCCTAGAGGTCCAGTAAGGTTCATCTCTTATCAGGCTTTTTGGCATCCTTGTGTAGAAAAGTAGGATAAAAGTAGGACTAGAATTTTAGGAAAAGTAGGAATAAAGTAGGAAAATGTGTAGAAAAGTAGGACAAAAGTAGGACTTTTTGGAGATGCAAATAACCAATATATCCAAAATATCCAAAATTGGACCCCAAGGATATATGTGGTAAGGGGTGGACCATTAGATATCTGATGGGGAAATTGTGTGAATTTTTGGTGCTCAATATTTTTTGTACTCATTCATCTATGCAGGATTTTTTTCTCAAAACTTTTAAAATTAGATATTAATATAGACAATGAATGTTGCATCGGTATAAAAGCTAAGGCATCTGCTCTGCAGCAACACAATTCAAATGCGTTATGCAGACCAATCCACAACGTGCGGCAGGAGCATATTATGCTTGATTAACTGGGGAGAGGGGGGGGGTTGAGTATTTGGAATCTCTAGATCGTCGGAAATGGCACTTTCAGAGCCTTCATTAATTTACTGATAATGATTCTATAAATGCTATGGAATTTTATTCTCGAAAAATGTACTTCTTCTCTTCCTGAGATCTTATCATCTGGGACACAGAGAGGAAATAAAAATTACGAGTCCTACAGATCTAATTACGAGAGCTATAACATACTGATTTCCCAAGCTGTCTTAAAAAGTAGGATTTTATGAGAAAAAGTAGGAAAATCAAGCAATTTTTAATAAAAAATAGGAAAGGAAGGAAAAGTAGGAAAGTTGAAGAAAAGTAGGAAAAAGTAGGAAAAGTAGGATGGCAAGAAAGCCTGCTCTTATTGATCCAGTGTTACTAACTTACTGCAGGAGGAAACCTAAACTGAACCAACTTATATTTATACTGGATAGTTCTATCAGTTCTATAGTTCCATCATCTTTTATTGATCTAGTGTTACTACAAGAGGAAACCTAAACTAAACTAACTTAATTTATACTGGACGGTTCTATCAGTTCTAAACTGTTCTCCCCAGAAGTCCAGTAAGGATCATCTCTTATTGATCCAGTGTTACTACAGGAGGAAACCTAAACTAAACTAACTTTATTTATACTGGATAGCTCTATCAGTTCTAAATTAAACATTCGTAAGTAATTTACCTGATCAATTGGCAATGATTGTTGTGGAGTTGCGTCTGCCAGTGGAATATTGACAGGAGTTAATAATTTTCGAGCCCGCTTTTGTCGTTTGTATTTTATCAAAAAGACAATAAGCACGATGCAAAGAAATACAAAGCCACCCACTGTTGTTGCTATGATAATGATTCTGCTGTCTGTTTTTTCCTTGACTGAATAAAGATAAGAAAACATTAGAGTTATTTCAATTAACCAACTCAAAATGTTAAGACAACTAAATTAACGCGACCCTGCTAACAAACACACAATACCTTCCAAAACTATTTAAGGCATATTCTCTACTCTATTTCGTCAAGAATGGAAACCTACTTCTTTGGGCTAGAACTTTTAAGGCCGAGACACGCCAGAATGGCAGGTGCAGTAGAAATTGTAGATGTCAGTGTCACCGTTCGAACCGGAACGAAGTCAAACCGGGACCATTTCGTTTCGGCCATAATATTATTTATAATAGATGTTTACATGAGACTGGGATGAAAAAATAACTCAGACAGGTGTCAAGTCATTCGGCCTGCTGGACCGAGCCGACTGACTTCAGAACGGCATGAATTCAGACCGAGATGAAAGTAAACACAAATGCATTTCAGACCGGTCTCGGCTGTAACCTTGACATTGGAACAACAACACATGCTAACAAAAGCTATCTAAAAAAGAAGATTGCCTGGCAAGGGGGAATAAATTGAAAATTTTGTGATTTTTGTACCGGTCTCGTGTAAACATGTTGACAATTTCAATTTTCATTCCGGTTTGACTTCGTCCCGGTCTCATGTAAACGGGGCCTTAGAAACAGAACTTCCATTATTACCCACCGAAGGCAGTTTACTAGGTTGAATTTCTAAAAGCGCAAACAAACGTTATGACTTAGACCTGGCATCAACTAAACTCTAAAGGATGAGCAACGACCGCAGTTTCACTACTCTATTTAGTCAAAAATCTACTACCCACCTACTATATATATCGGTTTACCTACTGGAAATGGATGGTGAGATAATATCACTCGGTATGTAACGAACCCGTTATCCAAATTTGCGCTTCGGACTCTGGAATCCAGAGCACTGAATCCAGAATCCACACAGTGCGACCTGGAATCCAGTTTGTTAATAGAGTCCAGAATCCGGATAAGGGAATACATTGACTTTTATGAGGATGGAATTCGCCATCCATTGTCATGATGCAGAATCTACCATTCAGGACCTGGAATCCACGAGTCAAGATCCAGAATCCGAATAATATCATTATCTGGTATACGGCCAAGTTAATAACGAAAGAATTATCAATTTATTACAAATACAACTATACCAACCTATCGAATTCTCAACATTATATTGTGCATGAAAGGTAAAAGTATTTTTACGATTTCGTCCATAAATTCCACAATTTGACACGATGTATAAACTATTTGTGGATGATGAAACCACGATTTCTGTGCTTGCATTTGAACCGCAATATGTGCCAAGCAATGGAGCTGTATTATTTGAACCATCATATATTCTTAGAAATGTATCTTTACAACTTGGTATGGTCAGCTCTTTAAAGCTCAATGACACGTTGTATGTTTCAGCAAGCGTAATTAACCAGGAACAATATTGCGAGCGTGGATCCATCGCACTAACTGCAGCCTTATGTGATCTAAATGAACCACTAGGACTAGTCATTGTACGGCGGCAGTCTGAAATAGAATTAAAGAATCTTAAAAATCAAAGCTAAAATTTAGGGTAGGCAGTATTTATGGAATTATGAAATAATTTCTTATGGAATTATGAAATAATCTCTTACTAATTATGAAATTAATAACCTGGGTTGATACTAAAGGGTTATTGGCCGAGCGTGAGGTCTGTACTGTGAAATATCAGACCGAGGTGTTTTAGTATGGACCGAGCGACGAAGGAGCGAGGTCCATGCGAAAAACAGAGGTCTGATATTTCACAGTACAGACTGAACAAGCGAGGTCAATAATTGGTTTATTATATGGCTGAACTGAGTCTGTGAGCATATGCTTTTCGCGCGAATTAAATCGGCTATCGTCAGTTTCACTGGGTAACAATATACGGTAGGCATGCATGCTCAATCAAAAACAATTTGGTTGTTTGAAATTTTTATCTGTAAAGCACAATTGGAAATTTAAAAAGCAAAAATTTTTTCTGTTTGCAAACAAAAATTTCCCGCCAGATAAACGACATCTGGGACACCGGTCCAGATACGGAAAATACGGACCACGGTCCGGATATGGGTTTTTACGGACCGCTTGTCAACCAATCAGAATAAAGAATTTTCAAAAGCCATATAATAATAGACAATTATCAGCCTTCAATATGAGCTCTGCCCAAAAATGCATGCACAATCAGTTCAGACAGTGTTTAAGCATATGTCATAAAAGATTATTAAACAGTTGGATACTTTGAACTGATGTTTAAATCTTCCATCCTTAGCTACCGTACATGAGGTATACATTTTTTCAAATGCAATTTTGTTCCTGATTGTAGAAAGCGTTATTTAAATGTTCAGTTGGTACTACGAACTGAGTTATATTAACGTACCTTCATAGTAACAATAGTATTTCTTGTCTCCATCCAAAAACAAATGTTCCCCTCCCTGGTTATCTCTATTGTTGCTATCTTCTGTATCAAACACAATATACTCCAAGTAACTAAGTGCCCACTTCACCATCTGACATTTAGGAGTGTCAGTAGAGCTAGATGATAATAAATAAAATGGTTGACTGACTGGCAGTTCAATTGAATCATACCAGTTACCATCAGTTTGACAACAATACTCTATCTTCGTTTCTTTATCATATACACCATCTGGTAGAAATCCTCCGTCATCATTATTGTTGTTAGAATCTGTATCATCCCAGAACACCCAGCCTGATTCCATATCTTTCGGACACGTTCCACTCTTGTAAATACAATATGAACCTGTCAAAACAAAAATACATTTTCCGGGGGAAATCATTCAAAAAACGTATACAACATGACGAATTCATTTTGATTTAAAAAAATCATTCTAATGGCATGAGGAATGAAGATATTATTATAAAATTATTCTGAAGGCATGAGAAATGACATGATGCATCATTCTGGTGACATGAGGGCTGGAGGTTCCATTTTTTTACAGTAACGACTGCAGTGAATATTTTGAGGCTTTAGTATTCTGTAAAGGACACTTAGCATAAGAATTGTGATTTGATAAAATCACCGCCCACGGTGGTCGGAAAGTTTCACTATGCATATAGAGAACCTTACCTTTAGGCCAAAACCTTGTTTGTGTTCCAGTATTTTGTTTCATGCAGAATTTCCTTCTTACATCTTTTTTATCTCCAATTAATGTGACATCCATATGTGACCCACTAGATACTCTTGACCGCTCACTGGTACTCTTATATGCATGGTCGTCCATATCCTGAAACCTCCAGCCCTCACGCCATCCATTCTTCTTACCACCTGGACATCCTGATTTAGGTCTAGGGAGACCATAACTGCCACTTAGCCATTTATAACCTGCAAACATTAGAGCATGGCATGTACACTACTGATTAATATTATTTATATTTGATTTATATTACTATATTTATTATATTCATTTTGAAATCAATGGTGTTTCCTGCAATCTGATTGGTTCACAGGACTGCGATTCGTGCTGAAATCGCACCTTCTTTTCAACCAATCACATTAGAGTGCTGACTTCAGCCAACCAATCATATATTTAATCATAGGATTCAAACAGCCAATCAATTTTAAGAAAAATGTGATATGGCAAATGAGTAAAAACAAAAAAATTACAAATGTCACGAATAATTTAAGCAATTTTTTGCACATAAAAGCAAACACATATGGATAGCTACAGTAAACTATCAAAGAATTGCAAAGAATTTTCAAATTTCACAAATATATTAACAGGCAAATTAAGAACATAATCTATCAAATATGGTCAAGACTCCAACAAAAGCAAATTTAAAGCGTCAACAAAGGTAAATTCGCCTATCGTATTTCCAATTTTAAACGCACCAAAACTGCACCAAAACTCTTTCAAAATCACTCGTAAAACCTACAATATGGTTAAACTTACTTGTGTTGTTTCTTATTCTTTATAAATACCGGAGGTGTGTAATTTTGGACTGAAATCAAACTTGTGATTACAAATCGCACTCCCGCATCGCGGTCGTGCGATTTTGTAATCACAAGTTTGATTTCAGTCCAAATTGCACTCGATCCACTCACTTCAATAGACAACTTGCATGTTAGACTAATTTTGTAACTTAAGTTTGTTACATGAGACCGGGGGCAAGTCAATCCGGGACGATTTCATTTCGGTCAGAGTATTATTTATAATCCCGAACTGTCTGTGTCAGTGTAGGTAGTGCCAATAATATTAACAAGCTTTCGTTGGTAGGGGATGCAACTACCTGAAATATATAAGGAGAATTTCGACGTTTCGAGCGAAGGCCCTTAACTAGTATTAACTCCAGACGATATTACTGTATTTATAATAGATGTTTTCATGAGACCTGGGCGAAAATTGCTCAGACCGTTCTGAAGTCATCCTGTTCACTTGGACCGATGGTTGTCCAATACTGTCGAACGTATACGGATCGTAAAGATGGTAAAACATTGAACACAATCCGTACGGTCCGTACGAACTGTGAAATGACTTTACGGACCGTACGATCCGTACGGTTCGTGAAGATGATTTACGGATCGTGAACCTACTTTGTCGATGGCGATGTTGTGTTTAAGTCAGGGCATAAAAGTTTACGGAATTTACGCCCGCGCCTGCGTTGTGGGGCAAAGAATAGTATAAGACTCCAGTTTTAAGCTTCCACTGGTTAAGAAAAGATGGGACATCTTCATAACCTGACAGAAAAAGATGGGACAACTTTCTGACACAAGAGTTTATATAGTTAATAAATGCCCTGGTTATAGTGGGTTTCAGTAAGTGTTATACATGGGGAAACACAACTTGACATGCATGTATTGAAGAGTTAATATGCTTACATAGGTAGGCTGTCAAATTGGTAAATTGCGCGCATTTCATGGGCGTTCCGAATACGAATCTCGTTCATATGCAGAGTGATTCAGGTGCATAGCGCGCTGAAGTTGGATTATCTTTTTTTACGCACCCTGTAGAGAACAATTGAGCAAATAATTATGAGTCCGATAAAAATTGTTTGTCGAAATCTCGTATATTCTCACCGCTGTGCTTAATTAGAGCAGTATATAAGAGAAGGTGTTATATTGATATATAGGGTGTATCAAAAAACATGCTAACTAACCCATTGAAATACAATGTTTTTAGAATTTGCGTGATTCAGAACTATTTAATCCCAAGCGTACGTATAGTAATTTCTATCAACGCGGTAAATTAAGTTAGAATCTCATGCAGGAGCAAAATAAGTAGCACATGGTCACATACAGAGTGAGTAAAAAAATTTATGCCTTCGCGGCTAATTTGAGCTATAGTTTGAATAACAAAGGTGTCAGTTTTTTTACTCACCCTAGCTGTACATTGAAATGCTAGTAAGCAGTAGAATTATGCAAATTATATAGTGTTTGCAGGTATTTTGATACACCCTGTATTGCATGGTTTCTTAAGAACGGAGCAACAACATATTATGTTTATATATTGCGTGGTTTCTTAAAAACGGAGCAATAGCATATTATACTGATGAATTGTGCGGTTTCTTTAAGAACGGAGCAACAACATATTATACAGGTAAATCGCGTGGTTTCTTTAAGAACGGAGCAACAATATATATTACTGATATTGTTTGCGTGGTTTCTTAAGAACGGAGCAACAATATTACTGATATATTGATATATTGCGTGGTTTTTATAGAACGGAGAAACAACATATTATATTGATACAGTATATGCGTGGTTTCTTAAGAACGGAGCAACAACATATGATATTGATATAGCAAACAGTATAGTATACTGATAAATTGTGCGGTTTCTTTAAGAACGGAGCAACAGCATATTATACAGGTAAATCGCGTGGTTTCTTTAAGAACGGAGCAACAATATATATTACTGATATTGTTTGCGTGGTTTCTTAAGAACGGAGCAACAATATTACTGATATTGATATATTGCGTGGTTTTTTTAGAACGGAGAAAAGACATAATATTATATTATATTGATACAGTTGCACCATCTCTGACAACAATCTTTAGAGTGTATCTAAAAGTCGAGGGTCGAGAGTAAAAGTCGAGAGTCGAGAGTAAAAGTCGAGAGTCGAGAGTAAAAGTCGAGAGTCGAGAGTAAAAGTCGAGAGTCGAGAGTAAAAAGTCGAGAGTCGATCGAGAGTAACTGAAAAGTCGAGAGTCGGCAAAATTGTCATCAGAAACAACAAAGTCAAAATATTTTTAACACATTATATATTAACCGATCCGTAACAACAGCTGATTATAGCCGTATGGACGGGGGGGGGAGGCAGTCCCGCCCCCCAGTCAAAATAAAGTCATGCAAATTATAAACGTATAAATTCGGGCAAAAATGGGGGGAAATAAATTTAAAAAGAAGACAGTACATGCAATATGGTATTATACAATTATTTTATGGTTTCCGTGTTTGGATGGCCTGATCCAAACACGCGGGAATGTTGCGAGGGTTAAGAAAAGCGAGCGAAATCACGAGCCGAAGGCGAGTGATTTTGCCCGCTTTTCTTAACTCGAGCAACATTCCCAAGTGTTTGGATCATTCCATCCAAACAGGGAAACCATAAAGTAATTGTTTTATAAAATAACAACAACACGATAGTCTTCCGTGTTTGGATGGCCTTATCCAAACACGGCTTTCGACCAATCAGAATACGCGTTATGTACATGTTATTTTATAATTGAAAATACCAGACAGAAATATGTAAAAGTAACGAGGAATCGACAAATAGGAAAATATTTTTGTCTACTTTCCAACGACAATTTTGGAAATTTAGTTACACGGAAAATTTTATTCAGTGGGTAAAAGTCGGGTAAATTTTCTTTCTGGCTCCCTGATTTTTTCCCGTTCGTACGCTTATGACGGCTGAACTAATTTCATTTCCTATATCGGAACATAAAGCAAACAATATTTGAGAAACATAATTAGTATGCTCAAATTCTCGAAATTAAAGTAAACAAGAGGCATATACAATCAAATGAATAATCCAGTATAATATAAAACAAAAACTTTCGCAAACATTTAGCCACAACATTCAATAATAATGACTATTATCTAATAACTAGTTTTATCGCTTCCTTATATATTACTGTCCATCCTTCCCGCTTTCACATGCAACTATTTCCGCGAAAAATTACTCATATGTGAAGCTACATATAAATACTAGGACTTTACAATCACGTGCGAGACATATGACCACCCGATGAGTCACACATACGACAAAACAATCCTATTTTTACTGGCTCGTATTTATGAATTCGCAATTGTATGAATCGTTAGATCGATTGTGATCAACGTGGATTTCTTAATACGCTCTCGTTTGATATAAACGTACGTTAATGAATACTGTGACTGACATTTTAGAGGGTCCTGAAGGGGTAAAATGGGAACTGGGATTTGCTTATTTTTGGGTGGGAAAATGGGATTTCATGCACTGGGACTGGGATTCATCAGCAAAAAAACAATAGAAAATGGGAATGGGATCAAGATTTGAGCAGGGCAGCCACTGAGATGATGGGATTTGTGCTATGGGACAATGGGATTAAATGGGCGTACGGGAAGGAAAAAATTAGGGGGGGGGGCGGAAAAAATTTGCCCCACTTTTTCGGATTGTGCCCGCGTTGTTGCCCGACTGTGAAGCGAATATTGCCCGACTGGCTTTGTTTGTCCAACAAACTGGGGGGGGGCTCCCCCCCCCCGCCCGGTACGCCCATAGGGATTTAGTCAAAATTTGGGCTGGGAAATGGGAATACGACCCCCCCCCCTTCAGGACCCTCATTTTAGTTACAAGCCTGGAGATGGCTGTCAAAATTCAGCGGAGTTTATGTGTCAGAATGAAATGACATGTGAAAACACTTAGCAAGATTGAGGCATCAAATGCGATATTATTTGTATTTCAGCCGTTGCTACTTGTTACGGAATGGCTATGTAAAGCTATATATAGATTGTGTTAAACGTGGTTAAAAATATTTTGACTTTGTTGTTTCTGATGACATTTGCCGACTCTCGACTTTTTACTCTCGATCGACTCTCGACTTTTTACTCTCGACTTTTTACTCTCGACTTTTTACTCTCGACTCTCGACTTTTACTCTCGACTCTCGACTTTTACTCTCGACTCTCGACTTTTACTCTCGACTCTCGACTTTTAGATACACTCCAATCTTTAACCAATCACTACATACTGGCATATTTGTCAATGAATGGAAATTAGCACGTGTGAAACCGATTTATAAATCTGAGGATAGAAGCAAATGTGAGAATTACCGTCCAATTTCTATTCTCCCAGTTGTAAGTAAAATCTTTGAAAAAGACATTTTTCAGCAATTATATAGTTATTTATCTGCAAACTCACTAATTTCAAAGTTTCAATCTGGATTTCGACCTAAACATTCATCTCTAACCTTACTTCTCCAGATGTGCGATGAATGGCTAAAAAATATGGATGAGGGTAAAATAACTGGTCTTGTTTCTCTGGATATCAAGAAAGCATTTGATTCAATTAACCATCAAATTTTAATGTCAAAAATGAAAGACCAGTTTGGTATTCGTGAAAATGAATTGAATTGGTTTACCTCTTACTTGACTGATCGTCAGCAAGTTTGCTGTGTATAAATGACCATATATCTTCTTGGAAATCCATAGAAAGTGGTGTGCCGCAGGGATCCATTCTCGGTCCTTTGATGTTTTTATTATATATTAATGATTTGCCGCAATATTTAAAATTTACAACTCCGGGTTCATATGCTGATGATACGCAGATATTTGCCTCGTCTGATAATTATGATGAACTGGTGGAACTATTAAATTCTGATTTGAAAAATATTAGTAGATGGCTCTCGGATAACAAACTACAACACCATACTACTAAAACTAAGCTAATGTTCATAGGCTCCTGGTACAATATCAAAAATAAAATTGGAGATAAATTAGTGACCTTTAAGAATAAACCATTAAAACGGTACAGATATTTTAAATGTTTAGGAGTTGAGTTGGATGAACACCTTAGTTGGGAAGTTCACATTAATGCAATCTGTAAAAAGGTTGGTGCAGGGATAGGAGTTTTAAAACGAACAAAACCATTCGTCCCCAATGAATCCCTGCATGCACATCATCTATAAGGCGTTAATTCTGCCATACTTTGATTATTGCTCCCCTTTGTGGGATAATTGCGGAATTGTACTAAAAGAAAAACTACAGAGATTCCAAAATAGAGCTGCAAGGGTGTTGACGGGAGCAAGTTATGATACCAACTCCTCTGAGCTCCTTGAACGGCTTAACTGGAAAAATCTTGAAAACCGATTTAGATTTAATAAAGTGGTTCTGGTATACAACATTCTTAATAATAGTACTGCCCCCTGTCTTCGAGAATTCTTTTCTGCACGAAGCAATAATGATAATGACTATCATCTCAGAAATTATGATACAGATCTCTCACTTCCAAAACCTAAGAAAGAATTTCTTAAAAGAAGCTTTAGGTATAGTGGAGCTGTACTGTGGAATAGTCTTTCTGCTGAGGCTAAATCTGCTCATTCGATTCATTGTTTCAAAAGACTTATTTGAATCTTGCTTTTAAATGCTATTCCATTTGTAACTACACATTATGTTCTGGGTATTATTCTCTTTGGGTCTGTGGGTTGATTAGTTTTTTCTTTATTTTTATATACTTGTAAATAGCTAAATAGACGCCCCTCATGAAAACCAGCCGTATAGCTGATGAGGATAGCGTCTCTAAAGAAATTAAATACATACATACATACATACAGTATAAGCATGCGTGGTTTCTTAAGAACGGAGCAATATATTATATTGATATAGCAAACAGCATATTATAATGTTTGAAGTTATTATAGGTTCACGATCTGTAAATCATTTTCACGAACCGTACGCTTCGTACGGTCTGTAAAGCCATTTCACAGTTCGTACGGACCGTACGGATTTGTCGGATCGTGAATCGTCTTACGAGCCGTACGAACGGTACGATCCGTCGAACGGCTGTTGGTAGATCTGGGCAACAAGCATCTGCTATTGGAGACCACCTATTGCGTTTACGAGTTCGGATACGGATCGTGAGTCGTGTTTACCGTCCGTACGAATTTGACGGATCGTGAAGCTACTTCACGATCCGTATCATGTCGAGAGTATTGGACATGTATGCTTGGACCGAACCGACTATCTTCAGACCGAGATGAATTTGGAGGGGGATGTATGTAAACACAAATACATTTCAGACCAGTCTCGGCTGTGCTCTTGCATGCTCACAAAAGTACTGCAAAAAGGAAAATTGGGGGCGAGGGGAGTAAATTGAAAGATTTGTGATATTCATATCGGTCTCCTGTGAACATACTGAAAATTTCGATTTTCATTCCGGTCTCATGAATCAGTGTTATTGGTGTTTTCGTTTGAAAGAAGACGAGATTTAATGAGAGTTTCAACAATCACTCGCATCTCAGCGCGAACTATCATCAATTCTCGAGCACTCTTATCAACTTAACAACTAATTTCAGGTAGCTATAGTTGGATGAGTAGTTGGACGAGTAGTTGGATGAGTAGTTGGATGAGAGTCGACAAGAGTTATTGCGGCAACTATCAACTGTCATGCAACTCTGTTTCTCGTTTGACCAGGAAATGAAAATTCATAAACCAGGGATTTATTTGTATACCCTCATGCAAACTACCATACCTTGTGTGAATGAAGGTGCCAAGCCAAGAAGGCAGGTCAAAATAAAGATTATTCTAAACATCTTCCTTTTTTGGCTTTTTGTAATCCGCTGTAATTTAAAAAATTCAATACGTTTACATATATAATTATCATTAGCAAATATAATATTATATGGAAACCAGGTTTTACAAATCCTATTTTTGATCAAATGAATGCATTTATTTCAATTCAAGTGTATACTGAGTCTGAGAGCAAGCTTCACACACACACAGGAACACAATTTATGTAAATTACTGCTATACAATGCAGCCATTCTCAAATATGTTCCGCCTTAATTCATTTCCACGTAATACAGACCTTAAAAATATTAATTCTCTTCCTGGAGCAAAATAGTCCTCAGAATCTCCTGTGGCTGTACACTCGTGCTCCAAGGGTACCGGTTAGCATTACTTCAGGGACACAATTTTTTTTTTTTATTTATTTTTTTTTTTTATTTATTTAGTTGTTTTTTTTGTGGTTAGCGCTGAGCTAATCGTTGCTAGTAAGGCGATGTTACAACGCGCCGGTCAGATGGAATAACAGTTGGTACAGTATTCAGTAAACATTTCTTTGAAAGATGTAAGTTTTCATGTACCGACGCTAATGAAAATGAGAAACTGATTAATATTCATGAAAACTTGGCCACAACTGTATAGTAGTAGGCGTATTGTAACAATTTTAACTGAACAGCAGTGAAAAAGAAAAATTATTAATAGTGAGCTGTCATGCAAACACTGTGGCCTGCATGCAAGTGGCGATGGTGTGATCTATTTTTGGCCAATAAGTGAACAGGGTTTTGTCAGATGCCCAGGTGGTGTGATCAGTGTATACAAGCTCTGTCCAGGTTCTATATTTTCTGATCAGTGGTAATAGTATATTCTGGCCAATCAACGGCTGGCGACAAGATTGAATTGTCAATTTCATGAGATGTAGTCATGTACATATAGGTACTAGCAGAAGTAAACAAAAGACATTTTAACGTAAATATAATATTCAAAATCGAATATTGAGCAAAACGCATGTTAAATATCTTTATTTCAAACACTCACTAATAATTCATAAGCGTATTGGCAAATAATGTCAACCATAATCATCACGTGCAGTGGCTTTAAACCTGATAAAACACTCCTATTAAATTAGTATTCTATTAAATTAGAATACTAATAGGCAGTATCTATTGTAGTCGTGTCCTCATTAGTATTCTTTATAAAAAGAATATTAACAAGGCAGTATATCTATTTGTCGGTCGTGTTTGCATGAAGCCGTTTAATAAACTCGCAGGACGTGTTTGATTAGGTCTAAAGCCACTCGCGCTGCGCGCTCATGGCTTTGAACCTAATAAAACACTGCTGCTCGTTTATTAAACAGTACATAAAAGTTAAACTTAAAAGTAGGGCAAAAATTTATCACGCAAGTAACGCTGTAACGCAAGTAACCTTTGGAATGCACGTCCAATTACTTCTGTGTAAAACAGTTTCGTTTTCGGCCCATGTTTTTTATAAAGTCTCTAATCCATCAGTATTCATTATCAAGGATAGAATGCAAAATATTTCAAAACAGAGCGATTTATTAATACCTAAAATTCACGATAATCACCGAGCCTGAGGTGAACAATTGTTTTAGTATAATTTCATAGGTGATTATTTGGAAAAATATTTTAAAATGCACATTTCTTCGTCTTTTAATTGACAAAACGGCTTCGGGCGCCATTTTGAAAATCGCTTAGGTGACTATCGCGTAATAATCACCTCAACGGTAACCAATCAGCGTGGAGAATTTTCAATAATCACCTATGTAGTTATACTAAATATATATATTACTAACCTTATTTTTACGACCATATGGAAGCCAGGATTAAGTAGACAATGAGGTCAAGTTGACAAAAAACGTGGAAGGCTAAAAATAGTTTTTAGCCTTCCGCGTCTCTTTTCAACTTGACCTCATTGTCTACTTAAGCCTGGCTTCCATATGGTCGTAAAAGTAGAGTCACGATCTTTCTCAACGGCCAGTTTATAATAGTATATACCTGTAAACCACATATAAATCATAAGTATTCTGTAGTTCTAATCACTCCGCGTATTTTCATTTCTAAAATGTTGTATTTCGGCTGATGAGAAAGATCGTGACTCAATCTTTACGACCATATATGGAAACCAGACTTTAAACATATTTGACAAGTGGGCACGCGGGGACTGCAATGTACGTACTTCCGCCAGCGAATTAATTATTTGATGTCATGCATAAATTATACAATGGGCAAAGCAAGACAAACTTTCGCTAATTTCTCATCCAAATTTAACCAAAATTGACATATCAGCCAGTTACATGCATGCAGACAAGGTTTCTATGACAAATTTTCATATGACAAGAACTTTTAGAAAAATAGAACTAAGAACTTTTATAAGCTAAGAACTTTTAGAAAAATAAAAGAATATTTTGCTCAAAAATAAAATATAAAATTTGATTGGTCAATGAAACAGGAAGTTAGGAACTTTTTAAGGAACTTATCAAATTGTTGAGGAATTGTTCAGAGGTGTTCCTTCAAGTTAGGAAATGAACTGGTCAACATTTTTCGGAACGCTTCAATTGGCACGACTGTAGCTAAATGAAATTAGCAATTTCAAATATCGTCAAGCTATTACAAAATTAAGAATATCAGCACATAAGCTAACTGTTGAAACTGGTTGATACAACAATGTCCCATACAATGATAGACTATGCAGACTTTGTGAGTTAAACGAAGTAGGAGATGAACATAATTTTTTAATGTGTTGTACAAACATGAAGTTCATCGACCTCAGGACAAAATTCATTGATATAATTTATATAAAATAAATAAGTTTTTCAACTTATTTACTTCGGAAAACCTATCTATATATATTATGGTTATGAAGGCCGATAAGTCAATAATGAAGATAGTAGGCAAATATTGTTTCGACGTTTTAGCTACTTTTGATAGCCTTGTCTGATTACTTACGTGTGCGTGTGTGTGTGTATGTATGTGTATTTATATTTATCAACCTCGTTCATATATATTTATATATTATAGTAGTATTTATGTTACTGCTATGGATTGTAATGACTTATTTAGTTATTTACCCATGTATAGTTAGATGTTCCAATATTGGGGCTTTGTTTGAATAAATTATTATTATGACAAGTTTTATTCGCACATTTGTATATATATAGGCAACTTTACCAATTTTTCTAGCAGACTAGCTTTTGAACAAGTGCACTTGTCATAGAAAAAATTGCCAAAGTACAAATTTTGTTGGTCTGTATGAGTCAAACAAAGAGAATTTCGCCAAGTAATTTAAATTTGAGCACTAATTGCATGCGGTTGGTCGGCGATCTATTGTTGTAAAGCCTAGTTCTCATTCATCGCAAACTGTCACCGACGATCGGCGACGCTTATCGCCGATACTCGCCGAGCGCGAATGCACGAAAGTTCTCATACATCCCGGTGATCGTCGCAGATGACAGCCAATGTGTTTCGAAATTTCCCACCAAGGCACAAAATTGCCCCATTCAACGTAAAGTTCATGATTTCTGTCAAACTTCAGTTGATTATTTCCTTGCTTGTTGAGGAAAAAACAACTTTTACTCATTTCTCATAGATTTTTCAAGCAGATGGCAGTCGGCGATGGTCGCAAGAAACAAACTTTTTTGTTTCCTGCGATGTCATCGCCGATGGTCGGCGACGATTACGGACAATCGGCGATATAATTTTTGATGCGTTCTCATAAATCGCAAGCCGTCGCCGACGTCGCAAAGCTCCCGTCGCCGACGGTTTACGATGAATGAGAACTAGGCTTAAAGGTCCAGACACACCGGACGCGATTCGACAGCGCGACGCGATTTTTTAGTTTTTGAAAGTTAACTCAGTGAAACAGGCAATAAGAGCAAATTTTGAAAGATATGTAGACCAAATAACTCAGAATGTTATAGTGCTTCTAAATACAAAGAAAACTTGCCATATGAAAACTTGACAAAGAAAACTTGCCATATGAAAACTTGCTTGTCTTGCAACAGGCTTTACAAATGCGGATGAAAACATAACCTCTTGCAAAACAAATTAACAACTCCTTTCCTACTTAAATATATGAACTCATTCATACCTTTGGAATGCACGTCCTGCAATTACTTCTGTGTAAAACAGTTCCGTTTTCGGCCCAAAGGCCAAAATCTTGAAACAATAGATCAGAATGTATTTTATAAAGTCTCTAAGCCATGTCAGTATTCATTATCAACTACACAATTGCACTAAGAGAAATCCTACCGTCTTACGCTGAAATTTATCAAAAATACGTCAATAATCGATGACTGAGCGAAAACTTTTAATACAGCTTTTTTTTATCAATCTGACTTTACACCCGTTTTGAAAATTACGCGACCAGCTATACAATAATACTTTGAGCACAAAGCGAACAGAGGTTTTAGAGAAGAGAAGAAAACATCTGTTAATTTTCTCCACTTTCTTTGATCTACCAATCATCCGAAGCTTGCATAAATAGAACTGGTTATAGCCGGTTATAACTGGGTTTTTTAAATTCAGAGTGCATGCGCTACATATAAATTGCTGGCCATTTATCAGTCAACGTTTCTTCAATACTGTGGCTGTTTGGCCCGTTTCTTGATTTTGAGAAAGCACTTGTTTTTAATAATGCTTTACAGAAACTCCATGTTGGAGAAATATCTAGTCTTATTCAAAACGCCGTTCCTCGCGACAATTCACAGACAGATGTTATTGCATTGTTCATACTATGAAATATCAATCATTTAATGCTAGCCTATATTCGAACCTATTAAGAAATCCATATATGGTATTAACAATACAAACTGAGTGTAGTCTATTTGAGTATTAGATCATGAGTGAGTGCAGTCCATTCGTATGTAAATAGACCTTTCCGGTAATTACGTCACGACTAAAACTGTTTTCAACTTAGGACCACCTTAAATGGAATGGATTTAAGCTTGTTTCTCACGGGCTATGGTCAGAGAAGCAGAACATCCTTCTTCAACACATGCATAAAAAAGAATTTTGATCAATAAATGTCACTTAAACACTTAAGCTTTTTTCCACATTTGTTGGTCAAAATCCAAAATTCTTTTTTATGATCCAAAATATTTTCCAAAATATTTTGTCATCAAATCAACATGCGAGACATTTTGGCACAAACAAAATGTAGAGGAATAGGCAATTCGAGCTTTTAATTTATGCGCGCAGGGGAGGATGGGAAGTAAGGTATCATATTGCTGATTATGCTGAAAAAATAAAAATGACCGCCGTGTAAACACGGAATGATAGCTTATACTTGTAAATATTGAAATATTTCGGTTGTTTCGGCAGTTTTTATTGAAATTTTTCAGCATACTCTGCAATATGATATCTTACTTCTCATAACCCCCCGCATGCATAAATTAAAAGCTGGAATTGCCTATTGTGTAATGACAATCATTGAATAATTGTAACGTGTAGGAATGTCCAGTGGGAC
>CACRXK020005580.1:0-27605 GCA_902702795.2 Paramuricea clavata
AAGTCCCTGTTGCTATACCACGCGAGATTTGTACGAAATGTTTCGAAGGACTCGTAAACAACACTTTACAGGGTGATAAAATGGCGCATTTCCTATATTTCGTTTAGATTTTTTGTTTCCTACCGTTATAAAGGGTTAAATTTATTATTAGTGGAATGGAAATGGCTTGGATGGAAGAGTAATAAGGCTGAATTGTTGACAACCGACATGGGATGACAAAATGGCGCCGAATTTGGACAAAGTTGTGGATTTACCTTGTCGATGGTTAAACAGGTATGATCTACTTGAAACCAAGTTGAAACTTGTTTAAAATGTTCTTGATACCATTATGTCTGAGATGATTTACATTTTTTGCAGGATGTCGACGAGATCGCCGATAAACAGCGGAGTAAAGTGGAGAACTTGGCCAAATACGTCCATTTGCAGGAGGTAGGCACATTTCAAATTATTATTTCGGTCAGAAAATATTAACTATTTTACACCAAACCAGTGATAATATATTTAAATAAATACCAATTATGTTTCTATCAAAAAAATTTAGGGAAAAAGGTAATGTAAGTCCACTGCTGTTTATCTAAAGTTGCAAGCCACAAATTGACGTTTAACTATGATTATTGCATGGTCATTTTCTTGTGAAATATTAGTGCTAGGCATTTCACACTTACCAATGATCACCCCCAAAAGTACCATCTCTGAACCATATAAGCACCTCGGAATAGCCAAAGCTTTTATGGTTTGGTAGATAGCAGTATGGCGAAAGCGTCGTTTTTGGGTGTGGTCAGTTTCGGACGTTTCGTCCCGGATTGGGGTACGGGCAGCGTTACCATGTTGACCGTCATGGTCAAGTTGCCCTAAAACAGTTGAGATTATCTGTCCTAAATGAGATGCATACAAACTCATATACAGGTCCTAGACTATAAGATAGAAGCTTTGTGGGAAAGCTGCTGGTTGTCTTGGCCCCATCCAGGTTTCCTGTAAAGATATTGCAGGTTTTTCCTGGCGTCCCTGATGTTCCAGCTGTAGTATGAGTGATGGTAATGCTCAAATATATGTCTTACGATCGACTTTGTAGTTTTTAAAAAAAAAATTATTTGCATATGACATGATTTTAATCAATTAATTATTTAAAGTGTGTCGAAAGAGAAATATAGACGATATGTCTTCGAAAAGCACAAAGATCATCTGTCAGAAGCTGTCTTCTATACGATTACAGTTGTGGTGGGAGTTGGGTTTTTTCGTCTATGGGGAATACACATGCTGTGTATTTGTGGGGGTGGAGTGCTCCCAAAGGTGGAGTGCTCCTACCCTCAACCCCATAGACTCACACAAATCAATGTATTATACAGTGTATTGTAAAGTAAACAATGACCATCACGGGGATCTACTACTCCTTGGACATTAAAGTAAACGATGTCCATCACGGGGATCTACTACCCCTTGTACATTAAAGTAAACAATGACCATCACGGGGATCTACTACCCCTTAGACATTTAGGATGGCCATCTCGAGGATCTACTACCCCTTGGGTAAAGTCCAACATGGGGGAACAACGACCCCCTGAGGACATATAATTATATCATAATCATATTGCTGTAATAGTGAGTCTGTGGGGCGACACTTTGGCCACAATTTAAAGTATAATCGGAGCATTTCTCCTCGACAACCCTTCTCCCTCAACATTATGTGTGTCATAGTTGTTTTCTTAATTGTCTTAGAATATTTGCTTAACGAATTGGGGCATTAAATAGAACTAAATGTTGTGTTGGTGTGCTAAATATTTGACAAAAGGTTTCTGGACTCCCTAAATTTGCCAATAGACCTTATGCATTATGATGTCACAAGGCTTGATGCCCGCGAGGAATGCTGGTCTTAGCAGCATCACCTGGAAAAATTTCGATAGTGGCCATTTTGAATTGTTTAATTTTCCCTCGCGATGACTACTAAGACCAGCATTGGGCCATTCCATTTAATATGGGCACCCCCATATTGAGGGGTCTGGATATGCTATGGGGGGAGGGGTTTTTACCTTAAATTTTTCTAGAGAGTAGCTTAAGAGATTTAAAAAAAAATAGCAAAAATTAGGTGTTTTAGTGATATCCAAGGGGGCAGAAACGATATCCTAAAGGGGGTATAATTAGATATCCAATCAAAAATCGCATCCAACGGGGTTCTAAAAATTTTATATCCTAAGGGAATTAGGAAGGGACCACTCAATAGAGGGGGGGCGGTGCCTATATTAAATGGAATGGCCCATTCCTCGCGGGCATCAAGCCTTGTGACGTCATTATGCATAAGGTCTATTGGCATGAATGAACATTGCATGGACCACAGTGACCTTTTAACATTTTGAAAAGGAAATTAAATCATTAACATATTTTGCCTATATACACAAGTCAATTTTAGTTTTCACACATCCTCATATCCTGTAAAGTCATCATCTTTTTCATTAAAAGCTGTACGAATGGCATGGTAAGCGTAAGCTGGTAGTGGTATTCGCTTTTCTTTCAAACGATCATAAACAAGCCTTGTAAATTGTCTGTATGCCACCACACGAAGAAACCTAAAAAGAGGGCAATATTTTAGGGCAGTCGTTTACTCTGTGTGCATGTTTTTATCATGATACAATAACTCCAGTACATTCTGCAGGATACATTTTGAGATTACGACATTTTTTTAGTGAAACAGAAATATCGTGAAGTTGATTCAAAGGAAAGGTAGGTTCCTTTGAATCAACTTCACGATATTTCTGTCCACCACGTGACTTTTAAAATTATCTGAAGCGAGTTCCAGAGACCGCCTGTTGATGCAAATAACGTCAAAACCAGGATGGTTTATAATGCACATTGTGGCATCTTTGTCAGCTGTAACGATATTCATTTCATCGACACACTTCTGTATTTCAGTGCAACAGCGACATTCTTTTGCTTCTACTAGATTTTGGATATCACAGTTACCACAACTGCACCTACAAAAGGAATGATTCAGCTGTTGTTATATTGATAATACATGGTAATACAGCAAACTTGAAATATATATTATATATAAATATATACAATTTAATACAATATGGCGGCAACACAGACTAGAAAATTGCTTGATTATCTTACCAAGAGACTACTGAGGTTTGCCCGTTTAAACGAAGGCTTAATTCTTCTATTTCCCTGGCCGGTATACTCTTCTTGTCTTTGAATATACTCTTCGACCCACGAATTATCAACAAGAGGTTCGTCTGTATAAGCTAATTCATCCGTATTGTCAAGAAATTCGTCCTCGGCGGCATAGGAAAGGTGACCCTCATATTCATCTTCTGAAGTAGTTTCGCACGTTTCGTCTTCGATATCATACTCAGGACAACCGAAAGAGTTCTCATCAGCATTATACGACGATTCTGAGCAAGACATAGCGTTTTAACTTCCAAATACTTGCGTTTTTATCGGCCGCAAAGCAAAAAGACAACATATCTTACAGTAATTAACAAAACCCCGGTTCCTGGGTCCCAGTCCCTCGAGCACACAGATTTTTTTTTAAAAAGCCATGTTTGGCGCCCCATATCTCAGAACATATTGAACTAAAGGCTGATTTCCACTGTTGCATTTTTCGTACGCACGTACATGCACGTAAAATTTGCCGATCCTTCTATTTTTTAAATATTTTACAAATAAGTTAACAAATGGATACTAAAACTTGCGGAACACTAAATTCTGTTACTTTATTTATTTGGTTATTTCATAAGTAACGTTTATACGAATTTAAAGTTTTACGTGCGTATACGTACGTATGAAAAACGGCAACAGTGGAAATCAGCCTTAAATCAAAAAAGGTTGAAGAACTTATTAACTAACTTTTTGTGCTCTTTCCAAACCCGTAAAGATTCCACGGATATAGGCACTTTAAAAACGCCGTTTTAGTGCCAAAATTTTGCATTTCCCTATCTTTTCCCTTAATAAAAAATGTCCATGACACTTGCCAGAGGGTCGCGTATGCGCATTAGAAAAGTGGGGACATGATTTGCCGCGAGTTCCGCCTCTGTATATGTTTACTCTGTGACATCATGTATATGAGGCTTGCTAAATGCTAAGAACATTTTCACACTGATAAATTTGTGAGCAAACTGATAAACTAGAAGTTACTATCGCAAGGAAAGTGCTGCTTTACCCCCAAGGGATCAAAAACAGCATGCACAATTTGCTGAATAAAGGGCTTTTAATATGATCCCCCTTTGCCATTACTCTCATTATGTTTTTATATCATTATATCAAACTAAAACCACCCCCAAATACATAAAGAATACATAAAGGAAACTAAGTAAGTTATACTTTATAATTTAAAGTAAATTTGTAATGCAAAATATAATAAAATTAAAAATAAATAAATACCCACACAGAGCCTGGGCCAACTGTGGTTTATATGAATACCTTCAATTCTTATAACTTCTTACTTTTGTTATGTATAATTATAATGCTGTCAGTGGTGAAGCTAGCCATAGCATAGAAGCTAAGTAGCATAGCTTTTAATGATTTGTATCATTCAAATAGATGCAAGATTATCAGCATAGGTATAGCACAGAGGGCATAGCATGACTTGTTGCCATGACTAGCTTGCCACTGAATACTGTACAATATTATATATTTATATGGAGAATAATACATGGGTGTGCGGAAATACCAGATTTAGTTCGAGAAATAAATCTGGTATTTCCAAGTATTTATGTTTATTTTTCTGTTTATTATATAAAGGACAGTCTTTGAAAAGCGATATTTTTTGCAGAAAAGCGATAATTGAAAAGCGATAATTTTCACATGTGAGATTGGGTCGTTCCAGAAAAGATCCATACTCCCCCCACGGAGGAAATTTCTGCTGTCCGGAGGGGGAGGGGAGAAAAAATTGTTTCTGTTAATAGTAAATGTATTAGGACATCCGAAGGGGGTTGGGGGGTTAACTTCCTATTTCCTCCGTGGGGGTGGTATGGATGTTTTCTGGAATGACCCATTATCATAAATAATCTCACATGTGAGATTATCATTTTTATAAGTGCTCGAAATCTCTATAAAGCACTATACTTTATATAATAAATGTACAACAACAATAATAATAGTTGAATGAATCATTGGACATGTAAAATTTAATAACGATTTCATGTATAGAAATACTATAATATAAAGCTACCCCTATCACAGAACAACTGTCATTTTTGTTTAACTTAATACATCAGCTTCAGATGGCACCATTCATTTGTAATGATTAAGATTGTACTCAGTCATAACTTTAAAACTGTATATTAATAAGAGAGAAATTGTGAGCATTATCGAAAAAATATAGTATACCGGGCCCTGAAATGTAGTGACACAGCCAGGTGAATATATGAATGTATTATGTAGGCCGGTAGGATTATTCCTTATTTAACATGCTGACAATGGACATATCTCAGAGATATTTTACAAACCGCCATACCTTGTACAAAAGTCGGTTGACATGCTATTACATGTAACTGCTGGTAAGTTAATATGTGCAGACAACCATGGGCGGATTTACTGGACCTGGGAGGTTAGTACCGAGTATATAAACACCCGGAGGTGTTATAAAGTGTTCCAACCCCACTAAAATTTCACGTCAGCCCTCCTACTTCGGGTGAAAGTCTTTAATCCTAACTCCTGCCGAAGCTTGGTGGTGCTGCTTGCATCCCACTAGAAAATGTTTGGCCACCCTTCCTTTTATAAAATGAAAATCCGCCCTTGCAGACAACAATCCACACTGGATTGCTATATGCCTGAATATTTATAAGCCCTGCTACACAACATATTCCACGTTTGTTTTTAAAACGTGCTGAAAGCACATTGCTATAAACATGTAGAATAAACACTATAGACTCATCGCCTTTGGAAATCACCACACAATCAAATAAACTAAAAACAGATTTTGACTACTTGTATATTTAACTACTAGGTTACCTTAGAGGTAGTGAATGCTGCCTTTTTGTCAGATTGCGGCAGAGCCCCCAAATGTCCCCACAGTCACTTTTTGTAGGGCTTTGCCACCTTAAATAATGTTACACTTTTTGTTTTGTTTTATTCTTATTACATGACATTACGTGATAATTTGTGAATGAACTTCATATGAATATTAAAAATGGAAAAACTAAAAACGAGGATGTTGCTCTTTTAATGAAACAACACAATTAAGTAATGATAAAGAATAACAAATTCAGAATTACTCAAAAGTTTCAACATCTATTTAAAAAGAACATCAATGTTCTAAAAATGTCTCAACTCAATAAAGTGCTGCCTTTTTGCCACATGAACTGAATGCAAAAGTTTATACTTCTAGACAATTCTCTAAAGAGAAGTTTACTTTTGACCCAATGGCCTCAATTCCACGTTTCATCATTGGTAGCATGGCAGGCCTGCACATGAAGGTTATATCCCCTATGTTTCCTGCACCAATTTGTTTCTCGTTCGTCATTTAAACCAATTACAAACTTATTCTTAAATTGTGTGCACGGAACATGAGTAAATAACCAATATGAAAATGAGGCCATTGGGTCAAAAGTGGATAAACAGCATAATTCATTAAGGTCTATTAACCCATTAGCTAGCAATGCACCCTATTTTAGTATTTACCCAACCACTAACATTCTGTATTTCATATCGAGAAAAAAACTTTAATATCTCCTAAACTCAGAATTTGCTCAGGGTCACAGTCAATGTGAACAAAATACTCCTTATGTTCAAGCGCTTTCATGTAGAAAGTTTCGTTTGAATACGCCAAGTTTTTACTCGCATGCACGCCGCATCTCGTGCCGCGCTAAAAATATAAATATTCTAAGTATCGAAATAAAAGATAAAAATGTGGAGACACAAGTTTGAAAATAACACTCTAAATAGTGTGTTGGATTCTGGTTCGAATAAGACTATTACAAAAAAGATATGCCCAAAGGCAAAGGAGCTGAAGTTATGTTCGGCGAAATGTATGGCTAGTTTACATTGTTCGTTATATAATGAAATATGGTACCGCTTGACCTCTCGGAGGTCATAAAGAGCTCTATTATATTGTGGACATTTGACTAAAACTATCGTTTGTATAGGAATTACGATATTTTGTTTCACTGAATCGAATGGTAGTATTATTGTCTTCATAGCATACACCGAACCGAAGATATGAATCTTCCAAAGTCATAGAGTTGAGAGATATTGAAGATAAAGAATTCTACAGTATACAAATTGTTTATCGCGCGCACGGAATTCTGGTCGCCGACCACAATGCCTAGCGGCAGGTTTTCTTAAAAAAAACACCACTACATAATTTAGGACTGCTGCCTTGCTCGCTCGCAATAAAGACGATCAGTGCAGCCGCAGGGTAAATTCTGAAATTCATGCTGAATCTAAATTCATGAAATATCACAGTGTTCTAAATATAAATGCCTTCATGTATATTACCAAAAAGAAATAAAGCTATCCTCACCTGAATTATTGAAAATATTGTCCATGTTTTGCATCATGAAAATGTAAATAAGCTCGTAACTGACCTTGAGAAGAACTTGATCCGTGTGTAATACAAAATAAAGTTTGACCGCCCCCCTCGTTTAAAAAAACTTCCTGAAGCCTTAATTATTTCCCCGGAATTACGACATCTTTACAGACAGACACAAAATCGAGATCTCGACAATACATAGCTCGGGCAAAGAGACTGGACACAAGTAAACGCAATACTTCATGTTAAGAATAGTGTGCTGCCTTCGGCTGCAAAAACTATGCGAGTGTGACAATAAGAATAAAGTTTGTAGCAAACAATATTCAAGTTCAAACAAGTTATTGTCACATAAAAGAATGTCCACATAATAGAGTCAAACCTTATGAATATCATGTCTGTAAAGAATTCAGATATTCAAGTACGTATACTTCAGCAAGACATAAAAGAACACATAGTGGAGACAAACTTTATGATCAATTTCTTGTTTGTCATTAACAGTAATCATAGGGTGTAGTGGACTAAGCCATCCCCTCTAATGTGTTTCTTTAGTTGGGAGAGGAGCAACTCACCAGAGGCCCCTTCTTAATTTTGGAATATAATTAGGTCCATAATACAATATTAATTTTACTAATATAATTGCAAACAGTAAGCTACAAATGAGCCTTGTATTCCATAGAATGCAAAGTATTTAATTAATTATTTCTGGGTTAAGTTAGATTTTAAGTTCAGTGATTAATAGAGTAAAATATTGTTTTTAAGAAGTTGAAACTGATCACATAATCTATTTTTTGGGTCAAAGATAACCTGCAAAAATAGCACTTTCCATTTATTTCACTCCTTGAAATTCACACTCTATTAAAGTCCAAACATTGACATTTATACACTAGGGGCATAATTATGGTACTCATTTCCCAGAATCTTAATTATGGGTAGGATGAAGTCTCAGTGCTCCCCGTGAAGGGCCCCTTTGACGTACTGTTCAGAGTGTTAACAGAGAGTCTGTCGAGCTTAATTTCCAAACACTGCATAAAGATTAATTAGCCCAGGGACCTTTCTCTTGACAAGGCACAACAGCCCTTAGGAGTTATACCACTGAGGAGTGAACTTTTGTCCATTATTCCAGTCAGCTTGCTGCACTAGTTTATATTTACTTGAGCATAAAATATCATAGTAGAAGAGCTAATTCATCATAAAATGTTGAGTTCATAAACCATGATATGCAGGGCAAAGGTACAAAAACGTCTAGTGGCCAGGGTTGACCAGAGGGTGGGTACAATTGCATCTGACTGATTTCTCAATGAGTATGGAATACTCGGGATTACCAAGTTAATTGGCCATTTGGAATTGTATGTATGTCTGTATAATGCCAATGGAGAAAGTTTACCGATTAAAAGCTCATGCATAAGGATAAGCCCAACAATTAATTTGTAACAACGATTCGCAACATAAAGGCCCACACAGACCGGACGCGATTCGGCAACGCGACGCGAATTTTCAGTTTTCAAAAAGAAATAAAACCGTCAACGGATAAAAATTTTACAAGATATGCAGACCAAATAGCTAAAATTGCTTCAGTGCTTCCGACTATTTCAAAAACATTGAAAAACATTAAAGTTAAATGCCATTGAAAACTGGAAATTCGCGTCGCGTAACTCGCGTTGCCAAATCGCGTCCGGTCTGTATGGGCATTAACGGGTTTCCGAATCAATTAAATTTTGTGTGACTCTACTTCACTGGGTAGCATCGCCTTAAAAGGCAATCATAATGTAGTTGCAACAGTTCAAGCACCTATTTAACATAATTAATTATATATAGACATGTTTTCTGACCGTTGGATTTATTTATCACAAACTTTGTGCCACCTGACTATGGCCTTCCAATGAGTGTCCTTCATGTCGTGTGTTGTGGGCTAAATTAAAAGTCGTATGTCGTGAGTAAAAGTCGTGTGTCGTGGGTGTGGGTTAAGTTGTCGGTAAAGTGGCTGGTGCGCTATGTTTGCCAAAAAGTCCGAAATTGCTAGGCACAAAATTGCGGAATTGCAATCGACATAATTATTCGCGACACACTTATATAGACTATAATTAACGATTCCAAAGCTAACGTTAGAGGAATACATTTAATCTCAAACAATGCATCTACAAACAAAAACATTTATTTTTCTGTTAATAAAAAAGATATTAAGAATAAAATAAATACTTTCGTGAAAAATGCATTAAAAACGCGTTTTATGACCCACGACTTTATCCACACTCACGATACAGGACGTTTTAATCACGACACACGACATATAACGACACTTTTCAGTATCAAGCTAGCGAATTAGGGACCGGTCAATATTTATGGCGGGGGGTGGCACCGAAGAGAAAAGGGTTGGGTAAACAAAATTTTGAGTGAGTAAAAGGTTGGGTAAATGAAAAACAAAACAACTCAGGGGTTGGGTAATAAAAAATTATTGTCATTTCCAAAGCATGATTCACTGAAATATTGGAGACTAAAAAGCAATGTCAACTGTAGTCAGTCATATGTCAATACAATACCGTATGTGAATCAATCAGAGTGACTATCTCTTGATCATTTTCCGATTTGTTGGGAGACAAATGGTACCTCCAAAGAAAGTACATGTGCAGACAACATGAAATTTTAAACTGCATAAAATTTTACAATGCGTTATCAAACTCATGTGACAGAACGTCACACTATTGTAAAGTTTTTGGCCAGGGGTGGGTATTTATTTTTAAATTGATATTTGAGGTTGGGTAATCAAATTTTTGACTTTTTAATGGTTGGGTCAGCAAACTTTTTGCCACGAAAAACATTTCTCTTCGGTGCCACCCCCCACCATAAATAATGACTGGTCCCTTAGATCGATCCGAAAGCGATACAAGAGACGTATTGGACCAAGTGTGAACGAGCTAAAACAAGCCGACGCACTCGAGACCGGAGTGGTGGTTTCGGATTGGTTTACATTTTACAACAAAGTTAATTTCTTGCGCAGCAGGCTGGAATTTTCGCCGTTTATATTCACGCCACGGCATGCACTGCAGTTAATTCGGTTAATTTATTTAAGTTTTTCGGCAACTGTGGGCACTCCACCGAGGAACGGAAACTCTATCCACAATCCGCATTTTCCACTCTATCCGTAATCCGCATTTTCCACTCTATCCGCATCCCGCGTTTTCCATCAAGTTTAGATTCGTGTATGATTAAGATTAGATTACGGTCAGATTAAGATGATATTAGGCTTACAGGTTAGAGTTGGGGTTAACATGAAGTATTGGTTAACATGAAGTATTGCGCTTACATGTATCCAGTCTCTTTGGCCGAGTTATGTATAGCCGAACGACAACTCGATTTTGCATGTACGGACGGATGTACGCACGGATGATCAGATTTATGACGTTTTTTGACGTCACAGAAATTTTAAAAAATAACATACTCCAGATCGCGATTTGACTTTCCGAATACCCTGGTTGAGACTCACGAACACCACCATGGCCTATTACAATTTGTAAATAGTACGTTGCCTCGTGCTTGTTGTGAATTTTGATCCCAGCTTGCTGCAAATTTTATGTATGGCTGTTTATCGAAATATATTTTTACGTCTGGCTGTTTATCGAAAATATTCTTCAAGGTAAGATGAAAGTTTGAGCACAAATAACAATGTGTTTTGGTCAAATTATTTTACCCATTGAAACGAATGAATCCCAGCCACTATTGGAACACACAAGTCACAATTGTGTACGAATGAAAAATTACCTGACTTGTACAAAGATAATCCTATAGGCTATAGCCACCCAGTGTGGATTGTATTCTGCACATATTACTGTAACTAATTACTAGCAGTTACATGTAATGTCAACCGACTTTTGTAAAAGGTATGTCGGTCTCTAAAAATATATCTCTGAGATATGCCCACTGTTTATATAGCATAATATAAAATAATCCTGTCACTACAGTACTCAGGGTATACTATGTTTTTTTATAAATGTTCAAAATTTCTTGTATTATATAGTTTTTGCAGTTCTGAGTACAATCTTAATCATTGTAAGTGAATGGTGCCATCAGAAGCTGATATATGAAACAAAACCTGTCAACAAATAGATTTTGTCTCCCGATCAGGCATCAGAAGATTGTTCAGTTGTTTTGCTATTGGGGTAGTGCCATTATTGCATTAAAACGATAATTGGGACAAAAACTAACTTAATAAAAATTATTTCTATGTATAAAATTGTTATTAAATTCTACATGTCCAGTGATTCATTCAAGTATTATTATTGTATATATAATATGATTTTGTACAGTATTCAGTGGCAAGTTAACTACCATGGCAACTGGGCATGCCATGCCAATAAGCCTGCATCTATTTGAATAATGCAAATCATTAAAAACTTGCTTAGCATGACTTTTTGCGATGGCTAGCTACACCATTGTCTGCGATAGCAGACTGATCTTAGCTGACACCCCGCGGAGCGATGTTCTGCTTACATACTGTATGGCATTAGTGTTGATTTATTGCAGACTGTTTCACCGCTGCGCCGCTCCAGGCGGGTTGGCTGAGATTGGTCTGCTATCGCAGACTAGCTTCACCACTGACAGTGCTATAATTATACATACAAAAGCAAGAAGTTGTAAGTGCTCATTGAAGCCGAAGGAATCAAATAAAATCGCCCATGCCAAGAAAGTAGAATTAGAATATTTAGCTGACCTTTGACCTTGTGCAAGGTGTTTGATATTCAAATAGCACTTTTCCTACCTCCCGAACAGGCGTCTTAGGGCTGTTTACATGATGGAGCTCGTGGAAGGTGGGATGATTTTTGATGTATTTGAATAAGTCACTAGGCTAAACGAAAGTTCAATTGCTTGTTAACTGAACTCAAATATTGTAAAGAAGATCTTGTAGTTCAAGAAGATTATTATTGCTGCTTGAACAACCTTCTGTTTACAGTTAACTATAATCTATCTATAGATAATGATTTTTGCTGAATTGTGCACCGTGACTTATTTCAATACCTTGAAATCATCCCGCCTCATATCTTGTCTTGGCAAAGCGGGGTCATATAAACAGCCCCTTATTTAGCAAATTGCGCATGCTGCATTTGATTCCTTGGGGGCGAGGCAGCACTTTCCTTGCGATAGTAACTTCTAGTTTACCGCATATATGCGTTAATTACGTTTTAATTCAATACGCTTAAAAGCGTGTAATTACGGTTGTATCGCGTGGAATCTCACTACATTCCCACTTTTTTTTATACTTTATACTTTATTTAGAAATGGTAAATACATTGCAGCCATGAGCTGAATTGCGTATTATACTTACAATTAAAAATTATTAAAAATTAGAGTTTTGAAATATATCAAAGTATTATAATTAATTAACTAAATTGTCAAAAGTGTCTGTTTATAATAAGCATGCAAAAGTTATTAAGAATATAAAATAGGTAAAAGAAGAGTAAAACCTATTCAGTTTTGCTACTCGATGCCATAATAAAACTATTACTAAACCGATTGGTTTTACAAACTGGAACGTCAAATGATCTAATAGATCTCAGGTCGTGGATGGAGTTATGCCTTGGCGGCAAGAGGTAATGTAGACTGTGATTAGAATCTTTGATAATTGCATTAAACAATTTCTTGCAGCTGTTTTGATGGTGAGTGGAAAGATGTTCAATTCCACTGAGATTTAAAGCTTCCTCATATTTCAAATGGGGATAAATAATTCCAAATACGCGTTTCTGGACTCGTTCCAAATCTTGACTTAAATACTTGGGTAGGCTGTAGTGGAAAACCGGGACAGCATAGTCCAACACAGATCTTATACAGGTTATGTAAAATGTGACTAGTTCTTGTATTGGGAATTTTGCTCTCTTAAGTTGAATAAGGAAATATATCCTTTTGGAGGCTTTCTTGACTAATTCAGTGATATGTTTATTCCACGTAAGGTTGTGGCTAATGTTAAGACCTAGGTCTTAACATTAGCCACACTTTAAAATCGGATACAACTTCTATGATTTGATTCTCAATTGAAATTGGGTTAAGCTCGGGTTGATTCCGTGCAAAAGAAATTCGTATCTCCTTACATTTATCAGCATTTAATTGCATTCTATTGATATTGGACCAATCTAAAATTTCATTTGCAATCAGTTGAGCTTCACTGTGCTCGCCTTGCAATACAACTTCCGACGCCGTGGTATCGTCAACGTATTTCCATAAGTTCTCACTATGTTTCTTCAAATCATTAATCATTATTAAGAAGAGCCAAGGGCCTAATTTGGTTCCTTGAGAAACACCAGCCGGTACTTGGCCCCATTCAGAAAGGCAACTATTTGACAGCTTAACCCTTTGATATCCATCCGATAAAAAGTCGATAATCCAGTTGATGATACTAGTTGGTAAATCTAAAGCACCTAACTTGATCCTTAGGATACTATGATCGATGAAATCGAATGCCTTTTTATAGTCAAATAGAAACACTCGGATAGTTGCTCCTGTTCCGTCCAGCATTGAGGTCCAGTGATGTAACATGTCTATTAAAGCAAAAGTGGTTGAAGAATTAGGAATAGAACCAAATTGATTTGAGTCGATGGATTTCAGAACCGCAGGTTTGATATATCTATTTACCACACATTCTTCAGCTACTTTGGATATGCTCGGGGTCAGTGAGATAGGTCTGAGATCTTTTTCTAAGATTTGAACTGTCTTAGATTTAGGTATAGGTAAAACATTGGCTAGTTTCCACATCGATGGAAGTCGTTGTTGCTTGAAGGAAGCATTTAAGATGGTACTAATTGGGAACGCTAATATAGCTGCATAATCACGAAGAAGCCAATTTGATATTTCATCAGGACCACAAGATTTTTGTAGGGTTCAGCTTTGATAAATATGAATACACTGTTTCTTCAGTGACTACTAAAAACTCAGGGTTGTTAACTTCTAGCTCGAAAGGAAGAAGGGGGCTGGGCAGTTTATATACAGATAAGGGATCCAAGAAAGCTTCATTGATCTTGTTAGCTAATTCTTGCTCAGATAATTGTTCGAGGTTTTCAATATCTATTATATTTCTAATATCACTAGATCTAGTAGATGCCATTCCACTTAAACGCTTTACTTCTTTCCACCATTCCTTGGAGTCTGTTTGTTTCATTTGATGTACACGGAGTTTATAATAATTTGATTTACAGATTTTCCTTTCTCGATTTACTTGGTTTCGAAGAGATTTAAAACTGCTCGAGTCAGGCCCATAGGTAGAAAAAGCTTTCTGCCTTTCAATGATCAGCGATTTGAAATGGTTCGTTATCCAGGGGGCATCGACAGGACATTTCTTTGATCGTGTCATCGGCATTAATATATTAACCCCAGTAAGGACTATGTTTTGAAACATGTTCGATAACTGATCACAATCATTAGTCGATGGAATAATTTGAGGCCAATCAATCGAGTTTAGATATCTTCCCAGGGCTCGTTTGGAACTTGGATTAATATTACGCTTGAAGGTGGTGCCTTTAGAGATTAGATCTTTAGCTCTTTCCTTTGGAGATGAAATGATAGTATTGTGGTCGGATAGTCCAAAAGGGGGTATTATTAGAGGTTTTTCATAATACTCGTGCAGATTAGTTAAGATGATGTCGAGAATCGCATTTCTGCGGGTAGGAGTCTGAACTATCTGTTTCAGTTGAAAATGATGTTTGATTCTGTTAACATTAAGACGATTAAAGTCACCTGCAACAATAAGTGCGCAGTTTAGAAATTTTGACTCTGCCTTTTTTAATGACTGGAATAAATGGTCTCTCATCGAATAATCATCTGCTCCAGGGGGGTGGTATACTATAGCTACGATAATACATGAGAACTTGCGTGGAATACGAGTAGGTCTAAGGTGCAGCCATAGGATTTCGTGCTCCTGGCAGCAAGATAACTCTAAAATCTGTTTATATTTAACATCTCGGTTATTAACGTATGCACAAACCCCACCATGGGATTTGTTAATTCGGTCCCTACGTATTATTGAAAAACCGGGAATGTTCACCACGCTGTCAGGAATAGAAGCTTTAAGCCAGGTCTCTGTGATAAATACCAGGCTGATTTGATTCCGGTGAATAAATTCGCGAACTTCGTCAACTTTTGGAACGAGTGACATGACATTGGACAGCATTATTTTTGGGACATGCTCAAATTTAACAGCTTCATCTAGTGGAATTTTAACCAAGTTAAAATCGGACGTTTTATATTTATTCCGAAACCTCTTGCAATTGTAGTTATGAGTTGTTATTCTTACAGGAATGGTTTGACCCATGATCGTTTCTTTTTCCATAGTGGCATCTAATAATAATATTGGAAGAACAACATTTTGTCTTTTCGCTTGCCCCTCCGACTCTTCCGAAAAACCTCCTTAGCTTGGCAGGTTTTTGTGGAATGTTTATCCCGTTGCCAATTTGGGTTCAGTGATTGTATTTTTTCCCTACTTGTAATACGCGTCGGGATGGGATACTGATTTGTAAGATCGTGCTGTGGTATTTGATGGAGCGTGTTAAAAATAATAGTTGGGAGGCCGCATCTATCCTCATTTTGCTTAGATACATGTTGACTCCTGCTTAGATTGATGTCAGTACTTTGATCCTCAACCACAATACAGGATTGATCAAGAGACAGCTCACAGTTATTTCTTTTAGTTTCCTGATTTATTTCTTTTCTTTGGTTGAAAGTGTGGGAATTTGCATAATTTATCTTTGCCTCGACCTTGGTGTTATTGTTAGGCGCTATTTGGGAATTATTCGACCGATCTCCCATAGGTGTAATTGAGCCACATTGTTGATTCGAGTAATTAATTGTGTTCCTTTGTTCCAATTCGTGTAGGTTTAATTTACAGGTTTTTAAGTCTAGTTCTAAAGCTTCTACCTTGCTGCTTAAAGCCTTGTTTTGATCAACTAATTCAACACGAATTTGTTCCATTTTTTGGGTATTTGTTAGAAGACCACAAACAATTTTAGACTCCATCAAAACAATGTCTAGCTTGGCTCCCTCTAATTCTGTTGAGAGTTCGCTATGCGAGACAGAACAAACCGTTTGGCTTTGGGCACGCATTTCACTTACCAAGTCAAAGTCTGTTTAAACACCAATATCACGAGTCGTGTCTCTAAGGTTCCTGTCGCTATCTTTTATATAGTTTGCCATCAGCTGGAAATCTTTATCGAGTTTCTTCATTGCAACACCAATCTGTTTGACGGACAACTTTAAATCATTCCCGTCCTCGTAAATCTAGACATTTTTCCTCGGTCACTCGTTGAAAATTAGGTCCTGGGTTAGACGACTAAAGGGAGAGATCTCATTGGCTTCTCAGAGAACTGCTATTTTGCAGAAGTTGAGCAGCTTTCTCTAGGGAAAATTATTCTATCAACATATGTCAACACAAATACTTCATTTCTTCGTAATACTTCACTGTGAAAGTTGTTACGGGTTCTAAAGCGTCCCAATTCAACAGCATGCGCTTTAGAAACATTGCAAGTTTTGTTGCACTTCCTGCTCGGTGTGTCCTGGGGTATAGGGAGGACGTCATAGGACCTAGGAACGAGAGAGAATTCAAATTGTATCGAGGGCCCAGGGAGAAAGCGGTGACAATCTACACAGGACGGAATCCTTACCTTTTTTGACCTTTACAGTTTGGGAAATCTGTTAAAGGGATATTCACTATTAAACGTATAAAACTGCGTTTAAATACATTAAAGGTATATTCGCAGTTTATCGACATTTAAACGTATAAAATTGTGTTTAAAGGCATTAAAGATTTATCGACATTTAATACTTGTTTAAATACATCTTTAATCATGATATGCCTTTAGTGGCCTTTCCAAAACAATTAAGTACTATTTAGAGCCACATTATACTTTACTCAAGTTTACTCTTTCTTCGAGTAAAATGTTTTAAAAGGTAAAATGTCGGCCATAAACGTCATTGTTACCATATATAGTAACGGTAATGACATCATTTTTAAGTAAACAATTTTCAACTCTTGGAAGATTGCTCAATATATCTGGTCCATTTTTGTCTTCTAAAAAGAAACCTCTGTTCTAAAAATTAAATCTAAATCACGATTTTGTCATATTTCAAAAATTGTAGGATTGTAAACGTGTTTCAATAGCTTAGTTGAAATTTTGTCTAGACCAGTTGATTTTCCGATTTCGAAATTTTTAATTTCTCTTTTTAAATCATGAATTGATATATTTTCAAAGGAAAAGCATTTGTAGGATGATTCATGTATGACAGAGAATGTGGACTAGTGTCACTATCAGTGATATTATTAGCTAGATTAGGACGTATGGACGTGAAAAGCTTTGTTGAACTTGTCAACTATATGCCTTTCTTATCGTTTATCTTATTTCCCTGACCCACATTAAGTTCGTCGACAGTTGTGGCTTTGGATTGCCTATTTAAAAGATTATTTAATGCATTCCAACCCTCTTTACTATTTTTACTGTTTTGGAGTTTAGTATTGTAGCATCGGCCGTTAGTGTTTGTGAACAGGTGGCTATTTGTATTCAGGTTATGGTGAATATTTTGATTTCCCACTAACCTAATATTGAAGTGGAATGAACTAGATTGTATTAAACATAATCATTTAGAAAACAGTAGTGAACGTTTCCTTTCTTCAGATAATAATGCGCGTGTTTAATCCAACTCTTAACGATAGTCAGGAAGGATGAACATTCTTCAAATATTTTGATCGAAACAAACAATATTTATAATTGTTTATTATAAATAAACTTAAGGTGGCTCGATATAGTTATCACAAGAACCCTGCTCAAGAATCGCGAACTCAAAACGGGTGATCATTTTTACGCGCAGGTCTCGGAAACTGATTAACAAAATGAAAGAACTTCCAAAATGACCTGACGTGAGCAGTTGCTCGCGCCATATCACGCCATTGCGCGTGTTCTATAGCGTTTTATGTCAATTGCTGACGTCATTAGAATTTTCCATTTTAGAAATACAATGCGCTATATCTTTTTATTTTGTCTGCTGACCTATGTTCAAATTTTGTATGCTGTATTGCACCGCTAAAAACTTTCATTATACAAAAAATAAAAAAATTCTGTAATACCAAAAAAATTTTACCGAAAAATATGACATTTTTGCATTTTCCAAAAAAATGGCATTACAGAATTTTTTTTATATTTTGCTAATTGTTAACTTTTAGTCCAAGTAAAATAATGCACAAAAAAAAATTGGGGGTCACCATGCTTCTTTTCCAACTATACGAGGCGATAGACCATTTTGGAGTGCATTTCGTACACGTATGTCGTCATAGCAACGAACTATCTGTTACGAAAACTAATATAATTTGAAAGTAGAGTTATCAAAATATATAAAAACCCCAATATCTGCTGAATAAATCCTAAAAGTGAGTAGTTTGAACATGTCAAAGTGTTGAACACCTGAATTTTTGAAAACTGTATCGAGCCACCTTAAGTACAGTACTTATCAGATCATTTCCCCGTATACTGGTCATTAATGCTTGACAGCAAGAAGGCATCATCATACATTTTAAGCGAAAATTATGGTTGTTTTAAATGGCAGATTCGAAGGATAAGCGCAGACAAAAAGTTAAGAATCTGCTTTGATATTCAAATTATATATATGTACAATATTTGGATACGAGAAGCATTTCATACTTCTTGTCAAAATGTTCTGTTACGAAAAATGAAAACAGTAACAATCAGGGTGGTTAGACGATTTTAAAAGTTTCTGTGTCGAGAGGTTACTATGGTACTGTATAGTTTTGAATTATGAAGCCTGAAGTTAAGAAATTAAAACATCAAACAGTAGTAATTGGTAGCCTTGTTTTAGAATGATAATAGAATACTAGATATTTTTAATACACAAAATGAGAGCGTCAGTTATAGTTTCCTAATTAGGCGTTCAATTTCGAGCCATTTTTAGCGAAACTTTTCAAACAGTAATTATTAAAAACCAATATTACCGGAAGGAAGAACATTCCTAAAATATTTAGGAACAAATCTTCATTATAATTGTTTCATTTGAAATGCGAAGTTCCTATGGTATCATTTCATTGTTTTACAGCATGCAGTCATCAACTAGCGTTCCAAGTGTAACTTATAAGTTTGTTTGTTTGAAAAAGGAGTTACGAAACATAATAAGTGCAGGCAAAAGATAAATAGAGGAGAGTGTGGTTTGATATTCAAATTAAAACAACATAGCATTTTTACATTTAAGATAACGTTACTTCCATATTCATTGTCTGAGAAGTTACACTACAGACAAGATAACTCTGAGGACCAGAAAATATCAAACACCATAAATAGTCTTGTTTTATGACAGCAAATACAAGTTAATCGTATAGTCCAAATTCAACGCTCGTCGTTTTGAAAAAGGTCTTTATACAAATGTTTATCAACCCTAACAGTGATTAACCAGATGTAAGACAATACTTTACAGGTAAAATATATTGTGGAACTGTCTACATTGGTTGATAACTTAATAGAATATTGTTATCATAATAGTTCGTTCTTTCTTATTTTGGCTAAAATTGACATCATCGTTCCAATTAACTGTATAGTACGCCTTCTTAGAAAGATGCACCGTAAGTTTTCGTTTTATCACTTCGATAAGTCTTTTTTAAATTCTAATGGCAGTTAGTTTCATGATTTTTGAGCTCAATGCCATATATAGGCTCTACTAATAATAACAACACGGTATTTCATTATATACTGAATGAGAATACTATTTCCCCCATGTAGAGTTGAATATTTGCGCAATATTTCACAGGAACCTCCCAAGGAATAATGTATAACAACAGGGAGGAGGAACATTCCTTAAATACACTATTACGAAACAACATCCTTTAACATTTTCATTTGGATCAGGAAATTTTTCTCGCATTCAATCTAGATTTATATGTACTTTCTTCAAAATGAAAGATGCAGCGGATGGTCTGCACTTTTGCGTTAGGAATCTACAATGTTGTTTGGATTATAATATCTATAAACAACGAAATATCACTTTGCTACGACCAAAAGCGCACGCGGCGCAGTTTCGCTGAGAGTGTTCATCATTTGGTAAGCTTCTTATACTCTCGTAGCAACGAAAGCCACAGGGTTGAAAAGACTGTTAGTGTCGGTGGACAGGTGGCTATTTTCATTCAGGTTGAGATGAAGCTTTGATCTTAATTTACATTTTCCAAATATTTGGAAACGCTATAACATTTTGAGTTATTTGGTATACATATCTTTCAAAATTTGAAATCATTAACTGTTTTATTAACTTTTAAAAACTAAAGAATCGCGCTGCGTTGTCGAATAGCGTCCAGTGTGTCTCGACCTGTTTAGTCCAATCGTTGACTATAATCAGGAAGCGGGATGAACATTCTTCAAATATTTTGCAACAAACAATATTTATAATTGTTTAATTTTAATTGAGAAGTACTTACCAGATCATCTCTGTTTTCTTGTCATTGATTAATTTGACAGCAAGAAGGCATCATCCTACATTTCAAGTTTAAAGTTATTCAGAAATAGCTGATGCGAAGGATAAGCGCAGACAAAAGGTAAATAGTTGGGCATCTGCTTTGATTGGTTGATAATAGTGTTTAATCAGGAAAACCAACATCACAAGTTGTGTTTTTCGGAAGATCCCTGAGAAAACTATACAAATACAAAAGATTATACAATAATAATATGCATGCAGGTTATACACGACGGTTGCAAAATGCGTTCGATTATAGCCTACTATCGAGATTTAAGAAGTGCAGTATGAAAACTATAGCTAGATGGTTAATTGATTTAATGTTTTTGTCCAAATCATTATACACCTTACAAGTTTGGTATAGAAGTTTCTGCTTTCCCCAATTGGTACTAGGTTTGCTGAGATGAATGTGATCTCTTTGATATTGAAACTATATTTAACTGTATAATATTTGCATACGAGAGGCATTTCATGTTTCCTGTCTAAATATTCAGTTACGAAAGATGAAAATCGTAACAATCAGGATGGTTACACGATTTTAATGTTTCTAAAAGTCACTATAGTACTGGATTGTTCGAAATTGTGAAGCTTCAAGATAAGAATATATCAAACAGGGCCAAGTAATTACCTTGGTTGATAAAGTAATAATAGAATTAATATTAATCAAAAGTCTAGATATTTTTATTATACTATAAGAGAGCCATTTAGTGAGAGAGCCATTTAGTTTCATTATTTGGAGTTCAATTTGGAGCCGTACAGCATTTTTAGGGCAACTTTCCAAACAGTAATTATTAGAAATAAAAATAACCGGAAAAAGATAATTTCTCAAATGATTACGAACAAATCGTCTTTATAACTGTTTCATTTTAAATGCGAAATTCCTATCGTACATCATTTCTGTATTACTTTACTATAGTCATTGTTTGACTGCAAGCAATTCGCGTTCCAAATAAAAGGTTGTTTGCCGAAACAACATAATGTTTTTATATGTGAGAAGACATGCATATTTCCTGTCTGAATACTCATGGCGAGAAACTGTATTAGTAATAATGTTATAATGGGCATAAGGAGGCAGAGCTTAATTAAGGAGGCTCCCTACAGTAGACCTTATTTGCCCAACATCTCTGCAGTACAAGCTTATTAATGCATATCGTGCATTCATTTTTACTTGGAGTCAATATATTACATCAGTGGTATATTTAGAACTCGATTTATTTATTTGAGTGCCATACAGCTAAGGAATATTGCGAAGGATCAAATCGATGAAAGCACAAAACCGCTATATATATAAGGTTGACTCAATCTATGAGCTGTTACAGTCTAACAGGTAGACGTGCTTTTTCTTGTTTGGTTTTGCACTATAATTAAGCGATGAAACTGTGATACTTTTCTGTTTACATATATAATCACTTTAATCCTAGCTTGTAGAAACACGATTAAAAACGTGAAGGTTTTCTTGAGAAGAAAACATCATTTTAAAAGTTTATTAACGTTTGTGTACAATTTTGCAAATATTTTACAGTTGCCGTGTATATTTTTGGACCAGGAACTGGTCCCCAATCGCTGCTAATCTTGTTGTCGTCGTCGTCGGCGGCGCCGGCGTCGGCGTGGAATGGAATGAAGTGGAATGGACTAGATTGTAGTAAACATAATCATTTAGAAAACAGTAGTGAACGTTTCCTTTCTTGAGATAATAATGCGCGTGTTTAATCCAACTCTTGACGATAGTCAGGAAGGATGAGCATTCTTCAAATATTTTGATCGAAACAAACAATATTTATAATTGTTTATTATAAATAAACTTAAGTACAGTACTTATCAGATCATTTCCCGTATGCTGGTCATTAATGTTTGACAGCAAGAAGGCATCATTATACATTTTAAGCGAAAGTTATGGTTGTTTTAAATGGCAGATTCGAAGGATAAGCGTCGTCGTCAATGAAAGATGAACATTAACATTACGGACATTCATTGACTACAGTACATGGAAATAATACAAATATGAACAAGCTTGTTAAACTGCAAAAAAGAGCGGCTCGTGTGATAACAGGTTCTAATTATGAGATACGTTCCTCTGACATTTTGAAGAAACTTAATTGGGAACCACTAGAAACCACTCTGAAAAAACGCGAACTTGTGATGACTTTTAAAGCGATTAGAAGTTTCGCACCAGAGTATTTATCTAACCTTTTCACCGCTACTTTTAACAATGATTATAGCCTTCGAAGTAATAACAGAAATCTCTGTTTAAAAAAACCTAAGACGAATTTTATGAAAAATAGTTTCTCTTATCGTGGATCATCATCATGGAATAAACTACCAATGCAAATAAGGGATAACTACAATCAACTCTCTATTGACTCATTCAAAAGTACTATTAATGGATATTTCAAGTCATAGATTGTTGAGTGTTTGCATGATTTATGTCACTATTATTGATATATATGATTTAAAACAATTATTGCATGCTATTTTGTTATTACGATATTAATTAGTTTTTAGTCTGTAGATAGTATACTTTTGTAAATAGATGCACGGCCCTATGAAAACCAGGAAACTGATAGGTTACCGTGTTTAAATAAATTTAAATAATAATAATAATAATAATAATAATAATAATAATAATAATAGTACATAATAATAGTATTTCCTTGGACGGCGCTCGATTCGGGTCATTTAGTAAAATTCCCTCGGGCCTTCGGCCCTCGGGAATTTTACTAAATGACCCTCATCGAGCGGCGCCCAAGGGAATTATACTAAACGACCCTCATCGGGCGGGACGTTTTAATAGCTAATTCGCTTCTTTTTATGCTATTACTTATAATAATTAACGACTCAGAAAATTCAGTTTGAGAAATTGAATCCTTATTTTTTTTATTCCCAACCCCATCCAACGATAATTTAAAATGTTGTGTGCGATTGACATGCATGTGGACTAAACTTTTAAAATAACCTTCACATTGACATGCAACAGTAGCTCGATCACATGCATTAACTGTATATTATTCTCAGTGCGGAACTTAGAGTCTGAAGTGTTCAAAATTAATTACACCGATAATTTTATTTAATTTGCATGTACGTCAACACAGGCATTTAATTTATCTTGCTAGACTATACTAACAACATAGCATAGCGCATGCAGTGAAACACCCACTAAAATACAGAAATGTTTGGATAAAAAGTTCCCATTTCAAATGAAACCATAAAAGATTCTTTGTTCTGTAATATTTTATGAATGTTCATCCTTCCTTTAATTAATCCGTTTACTGAAAATTACCCGTATATGCCACATCAACAGTTCCATTGCAGGATGAACATTCGCAAAATATTACAGAACAAAGAATCTTTGATAGTTTTATTTGAAATGGGAAGTTCTTATCCTAACATTTCTGTACTGATAGGTAGGTGTTCACTGCACATTGTTTGATAGCAAGCAGAAAGAACCTATATTTCAAGTTTAAGTTTGACTTCTTATAATGGCAGATGCAAAGGATAGGCGCATAAGAAAGGTAAATGGAGCATACATGCCGATATTATTCCCGATCGAGGTTTTTGGTGATCGACTAAGTCAAGTTTTACGCTTTCTTATATTACTTTATTAGCCAGATTATTTATCTTCAAAACAATTTTGATTTAACCTTTTCTCATTTACGCTGCATGGGTGAGGAAACTGGAGCTCCCCAACAAAACCAACGATTTTCGAAAGAACGATGGCGGCAGTGACGATCTCAGAGTTAAAAGGCGCGTGCCCTGACGAGCGAGTCACCAAACTTGGGTTATCGTTCAATGTTTCGCGCACCAATATAAGTAAGTTAGGGTTAGATTTAGGTTAGGGTTAGGGTGTGTATATATGTATATGGAGGTATCCAGTTGACGTTGCAGTACACTATAATATCCATTACATAACGTTTACTGTATTGGTGCGCGAAACGTGCAACGATTACCCAAAACTTGCACGTACGCCTTATTCGTGAACAGGGATGCCGACGATCCAAAATTGAGAAATCATGTAGCTGGAAATATTAATTAACATGTTTGTGTCGCAAATAGTCCAGCACTACAGAGCGTATAATAAAGTATAGACAATTTTGAAACGGCTCTTTGTTTCACAAATCTGTTAATTTCATCAAATTTTTAATAAATATAGATTGCTTGCGTTATCCCCGAGCCACGCACGGAGGGCGTAGTGCGAAGCCCATAGCGAGGGTACTAATTCCGCCCGGCTATATATACCAGGGGAAAAGAAAGCATTTTAATAGCGAATTTTAATAAAGTTCATCAATAATCGCGGGCACATGGCTATACATGGGGTGGTCATCTCATAGATCTAAAAATATAGCTGTTTGCCGGGAGTGGAGGAAGCAAAGATTATTAAGAGAACATGACAGGAAGCTAACTGGAAATCGTTTATTAGTACAAGTAATAGCATGGTTTTAACTTACGTTTAATATAGCGAATATTCCACTGCAAAGTTTTCCTGGGTTTGTTATATCACATTATACAACGCTAACAGTTTGAAAATTCCATCAACTACGTACGTTTTGTTAGTCTTGTTTAAGGCAAAGGCTTTTCCATTTAAAAAATAAGATAAAAGCCATATATTTCAACCGAAGTCAAATTTCACTTCATGTAGCGTGGCGCCATGTTTGTTTTGTTTTGTTTTGGAGCAATCTGTGACCGTTACTTCTTTAAACTAATCTGCTTTAAACTGATTGGTTTATTTAATCATCACAATGTTTTTCCACCAATCGCATGGCCAGAAATGGAATCCAACATGGCTGCCAAGCATGCGCATTTTGACTGAAAATAAAAATTCAAAATGGCGTCTTCTTATATAATTTGAATGGGAATAATGCAAAATTTGTATTTTTGATAACTTACGGTTGAGAAATCCAAAATGTGCATATCTAAAACTTCACCGATTCTGTCCAACTTTTATCCATAAAAAAATTGGTACCACTCGAGTTGTCTAAGTATGTTCCCGAGCAATCAATATCTCTGCCTAGTCTCTGCATAGGAAAGTATGTGATTTCGACATATTAGCTATTTTGCAGGTCTAATTTCAACTCGTTCTTTGCAGATATCGTCAAATGTGCATATCTGAATTGCTTCGTACAGTATTCGTCTTTATTATTGTCACTTGTATGAAGCGTAAAAGTATACTCTAGTATGTTCCCCAAAGCGATGAATTGCATGTATTTAGTAGAGAGGTGTCTGTCCAATTGTGATGACAAATGCACATATTGTGAACAAAAATATCACAAATTTCGCACCAAGAGTTATATTTGTTGTCCGCCATTGCTTTTAAAAGCTGTTGCTACGTTACAATGGTTTTAACCGCTGTCAATATAGGCTGTAGTCTCGTAAACATTCTAAAATTCGCGGGAATTCGTAATAATTTTGATTTGCCGACTTCAAAACATTTATAACTATTGAGTATAGGTAGACTTTTGAAATTTGAGCATCGATCAAGACTCGGTTGGCGTAAAGTTTGTTATATTTTATGATTTTGCTTGTTTTCTATATATCTGGTTGTATTTGCAATGTCGGATATTCCGCCTTTGCGACCTATGTATACTTGTTTGCAATGGAAATTATGTGTTGAAACTTGAAAGCCATTCATTAGTTATCTCTTCTTATTTTCAATTTATAAATCTGCCGTGCTCAGATTATTTAGTTCTCGGTAAAACTCAATGAGCTATGCTAGTAAAAATAAACAGCCATTTTGTATTTGCCAAAACTGAACCACTGATCTGTATAGTGCACTGAATTATCAAGAAAACATGAGCCCGCACGCCCGACCGCTTGATGTCCTCCATTTCTGGCAATGGGATCAGTTTGTTAAAGATTTTTGCACTGTGATTACAGAAAATTGCACTGTGATTACAGAAAATTGCACTGCTGTTTGGGATTGACTGCACTGAAATCAACCAATCACAGTCGAGTAATATCTTTATGTTTATTATTAACACAATAAGTTATAACAAAACCCCTTTTTCAAATTTAAAGAAAAAATAAGTATGGGAAATACTGAAGTTATAGGGTAAATTTGTTTACTGACTGTTTCTGATGTATTTGCCGTTCATTTTTCTGCTGAAGGTTCTGAATATGTACAGCTTTGAATTCCTTCTATTAACTGAAAGAGAGAAAACTATTTTCTTGAGTGATCTTTTAATTTGATTTAAATTTATTTCTATTTTAAATAAAGTTTGTTCGATCACTGAAACCAGGTTTATCAATCATGTTTCGCTCGCTGCTCTGGTTTAAATAAATGATTACAATGCCCAGTCGAATTGTATAATTAAGACCGAACGTTTTGACACTCCAGGCTACTGTCTTCATTAGGGGTGATCTAAAGTTGCAATCGTATAGCTTCTTAAATACCCAAGGGATGACGTCACCTGCCAATAACATGCATGTATTCCTTCGGCAAATAGGCACCGCCGTCATCCCTATTCATAGCATGATTACTCTTAAAAAACTCATTAATAATTCATGACGAAAACACAAAAGAAATTATGGGCGTGAAGGAGTCTGTATATGTGATACAGATTCGCGTCCGTGTTGTATCAGATATACGAACTCTCGCCTTCAGCTCCAGTTGGTTTATCCGATACAACACGGCCGCTCATGTTGTAAATAGTACATATTTATATGCCACGCT
>CACRXK020005581.1:0-27603 GCA_902702795.2 Paramuricea clavata
TCTTCTTTACCGTTGGATTTACAGGGGGGAGGATGCCACTAATATATTCACGATAATATTTCGAATTAAAGTATCATATTCTACCATGCTTTCCAACAAAGAGCCGCTGTATATTACTTCTTCCTTAAATTTCTTCAATCTCCGTCGTTTAATTTTCTTTTCTTCGACAACATCTCGAGTTTTATACTGTATCCGATCGAAGGAGTTTTTATTTTGAATATCAAATTTCAAATAATGTAAACAGTCGCTACGTGGCCGCGATTGGCTGGCTGTTACCGGAAATATCTGCTTCCCCCCCTGTAAATCCAACGGTAAAGGAGGCCTGGTTGCGCAGACGTTCGCCGTAGTAATTTTCGGTCCAGGTAAGTTCAATATAAAACGGGTTTTGATTTCCATTGTTAAAATATGGTCCAAAACTTGTACATCTCGCCGAAATACCTCTGTATTTTCGAAGAACGGCATTTGTTGTACATGCTGGCGAATTTTTTTTGAGAATAAAGCGATTTGAGTGTGAGAATTTTCGATTCGAAGTGCCGTGCCGTCGTATCGACGATCGGGAATCGTTAGCCTTTATCATGTTTCATGTATACTAGTAACATCGAGTACAAGATCTCGGAAAATATTAGTCCAACAAAGGAGGAATACAAGGAGAACACACACTATCAAATAGGCAAGTCAATTTCATTTTAAAATTTATATTTTATGACATATTTTTACTATAATATACAATTAATATAATATAAATTTATACTGTATAAAGTCTATACTGACCCTTGCGAGATTGGGCCGCCTGTGTTAGAATCGTGCACGTAGCGTGCTCCGGTCGCGCTGTGATTTGACTATATAATTAGTGACGTATCCTACTATATAGTAATATATAACAGCAATTTTATTGCTAATTAAGGTTTTAATTACGGATTTTATTTAATAAAACCCGCTTGTTTGGGCTTCTTATGGTCAAACCTTTAACTTGTCCTTGTTTATATTCCACTATATTGTATAAATTCGCTGGGTCCAAATTTTGGGGTTTTCGAGACGTTACACATGCAAAGAAAAACACATTAATTCAACACGCCAGAGAGTCCAGGTGCGACAACGTATTTTTCATAGGAAACCGGCACAATTCTTTGAAAATTCAACGAAACTGTGTGAAATATATATTAAATCGCCCAGTGAAAAGCCGCCATTTTGAAACTGAACTGAATATGTCGCTGGGGCACTGGAGCTCTCTATTCTTGGAGTTTGGAATTATGTGCGTGCGTACAAGTGTATGGGCTAATAAACGAAAAATGTACCCCAAGCATGGCATGAGTCGACTATTATGTACATAAATACGAACTTGTTACTTTAGTATATAAATCATGGAACCGAGGAATCGACGGCATTTTGACTTAATCGTTGCAGCCAGAGCCTGCGATGCAGCCTGAGCCAGCGATGAGCTAACGCAAACTCGATTTTTCAACTACGAAAAAAACAGGAAACCAGAAAAAGAGGGATTTAAGACACTTGGCCTGCAGGCCAGTGTGATTATTCAACAATTTGGAGTAAAAACAGTTTATCGGCAGAAGCAGCTTAGTTACTAAAATTAACATTTCAAAACATTTTACGAAGCAGTTCAGGTTAAATTTTACAGTAAATCAAAGCTCACAAAATCCAGAACAACATACCTACAGTACATATTTAGGAAAGTCATTGTTATATAGTTAAAAGCAATAATCTTTCGACTATTTTTGTCGTGTTGTACAAAAGTATAATAATAATTATCTTATCGTGGTTGCTAAACGCGAGCCTGCGTAATTACTAATACTTCATGTTAAGCCAATGTTTGGAAAATATGGGCGAGGGGTTGCTGCATGCATGAATTTCTAGTTGTATGATACAAGCTGATGCCTACTGGGAATACTCGAAATTTAGCTAGCTTTTTTTCTTTTCTTTCTGTGTTAATTGGTGTTGTGTACTCAGGTGAATATGATGTCTGTATGATGTTACTCTGAGTGTATATATATCCACACCGGGCAAGCTTGACAAATATGCTGGGCCACGGTGGGAATCGAACCTATACCACTTTGGAATACTAGCCCAATACTCTGCCAACTGAGCTTATTTTCTAAACACAAGTAATTGGACATGCATAAATTCAAAATGAACTATTTCCCAAGAGGTTTTAACAACATCTATCAACTATGAGTTTTCCATGCGCTACCGGCCCCAAAACGTTAAGTTACGTGAAAAGATTCACCGAATATTTGCCGTGCATGCATCTATACATTGTCAGCTCCTTGCTCAGTGTTGTTGCCGATGCAGCTAGGGGAAAACGAAGTCTATTTAAACATTTTAGAGAATATAGAATAGTGTTTTAAATCCGAAATTGACCATTTGCGTAATAGACTAAATTTTGATCTCAACAAAAATGTCATTGCAGCTTGAAAGAGCATCACAAAATTAGTAATATTCCAAAGTTTCGTACCCTGGTTCCAGAGGTTTATTTTTTCTCTCCCCTTCGCAATGAAAATAAATAAAAATAAACCTCTGGAACCAGGGTAAAAGTTTCGTTGCAAAATGTTGTAAAATGCGGAAAATATAGCCTTGCGAAATTTGCAATTTTCAGTCATTTTAGATTACAAACCGGATATTGACAGCCTCGAAGGGAAATGACTGAAAATTGCAAATTTCGCAAGGCTATATTTTCCGCATTTTACAACATTTTGCAACGAAACTTTGGAATATTACTAATTTTGTGATGCTCCTTCAAGCTGTGATGAAATTTTTGTCTAGACTTGTTTAGTTCAAAATTTAGTCCATTACGCAAATGGTCAATTAATATATATATATAGCGCAGAATAATTTACAAAGCTGAACTTATACAAGTTATAGGCACGTTTCAAACCTTGGAATACGGGAAACGCGACGATTTCACCAGCCGGCCTGATTTGCATTAAGTTATTCTGGAATTTTCACAGGCTGTCGCATAGACGTATGTTGAAATGCACAAGTGGATCTCTTGCTAACTTGTTTATAGCTTATTATAGTTTGTGTTCCGCGCGGGCGAGTAAACTGTATGTATACTGCTGGTTTTACCGCTGTAAACACTACTAAACAGCAATGACCATGCAATGTATGTGATTGATTGCTGTATTGATTGCTCCCTGATCCTGGTAGCGCTGCCGTCACGGTCAATATGGCTTGATATATTTAATAATATAAAACAACAAACGAAAGTTTACAAGTATTATAATGAGCCAATAGTTAACCTGCACCGTAGCACGAGAACGAACGAATATGCAGGTTGCAAATGTTTTTGGTCAAAAGCTGAAATCTGATTGGATTGCATAATTAATCTCGTACGCATCGGACGAGTAAGGACGAGAGCGAACGAATATGTAATTAATAAGCAAGAGTTAATTTGCATGATCATGAGTCATATTACATTTTATTACAAATTGGAAAGCCCAAAGGGATTAAAAATATAAAGTTAAGTCAAGACGTACATGTAGTTTTTTGTGATAAAAATGACACCATGCAATAATACGCATATAGCATTGTTAAGAACTAAAAAATGAAGCATGGCTCCTAGACAAGTCAGACGCATTAAATTAATAAATGAACAATATATGTCCAGTTTGGGATACTGTTATAAATGACATCGCGCGAGATGAACGTTTTATGAACATGCCTGACAACGTGTATAGACCTTATTCATAAGTCGTGATGAGGCCTCGTATCCTAGGAAACAGGGAAAAACGCGGGAAAATTGACAAAATGTTTTTTTTTGCAGTCGGCTATGGCAGCTTTTTTCGTGAATATTGCGGCTTTTTTCGAAAATAATATCTATAAAACTGAGCTTGAAAGTTGAAAAAAATACTTCTGAGAAAATATAACATGATATTTAAAGCAAAAGATGCTGGAGTCAATCAAAAAAGGAAACCTTTGACTTTGTATTATTGTCGTAGTTTGTATGGCCAAAACAAACAACCAACAAGGCTACAAAACGTCTATACAACACCGAAATCGTAAGAAATATGAAACTATTGTTGAAGAAATAGGATTACAACTCACTCAGGTAATGTAGCCTTCATTTTTTAAACTTGTAAGCTGCTTGCAGAATGTTATCGAGCCACAGCCATAGTTCATATTTTCCCGTACGAATCAATAACATTTGACGTTCTCTTGTGATTTTTGACTGTTGTTTTCTTTCATATTTACGTCAAATTCGAAAAATTATACTTTCATTCCATAGTTGGCTTGATTCTTCACGGAATAACCTTTATATTGACGTTAAAATCTCAGTAAAATACTGTTTTTCGCTTCTGCATTAACGCCATCGCTACGTTGTCATTTTTTCCACACAAAAACGGGAGAAAAAACGGTCGCTTTTATAATATACTCGTGTATCGCTTTCGTTGTGGGTACAAAGTCTTAAAATACACACAGAAATCGTTATAAATTGAAATAAGCAACAAGAAACAAGCCGTTAAAGTCTACACAATAGCATCTGAATTTGGCTTGTCAAGCAGTTTTTGCTTGCTTTCCCGCGTTTTGTTCCCGTATCCTAGGATACGAGGCCTCGTCACGATTTATGAATAAGGTCTATACAGGAGCTCTATGCTAATCCAGTTCTTTCAGCTCTTGCTTTTTGACAAACATGTTACATAACGCACTTTAACGCACGAAAAAAGCTGCCTAATGGCAACGGTGCATGGAAACATAGTTAATAGAATAGATGGTTTGGAAAGTCATCAGAATAACAATGTTACTGTTACTTGGACTCGGGTTAAGATCCATGCCAGTGGTATCTTGAGCAGACCACCCCCGCAGGGCCAACACCTTCACACCAATTAACAATTGGTGGAAATATGAAAGAAAAGGAAAAAAAAATCTTTGTTCCTAATACGTTTACTACGCTTCCAACGCACAATGATTACTAATACCACCAATGCGCGGTCAACCTCTTATTACATATTCGCCCGGCCCCATTTTTGTCACATGATGTGCCGACGTAACGAGGCTTGGTTCCATAGCTGTTAAGTAAGAGTTAATTACCGAGAAGGAGGGCTTTATGCTATATACAGCCCCGAGAACGCGAAGCGTTCGAGGGCTTTATATAGCATAAAGCCCGACATTCGAGGTAATTAACTGACTTATTTCATGATTGAAGAGGGTTTCTAACAAAGTTTTATTCTTTTTTTTCGATTTCGACAAGTATTTTTCTAGTTTTCTCGCTTATTTCTTGACTAATTAGGGCTGTATGGTATTCAAGGGCATTATGCTATATACAGCCCGCGGTACATCAAAGAAAACCGAGTCAATCATGAAATAACCTTTGTTATTGCATAACCTCATATAAACGTTGACTAACATAGATAATGAGTTATATTGTTATTCTAATGAGTTTCCAAACCATCTATTCTATAAACTATGATGGAAAGTAATGAGTTTAAAGTATCTTTTTCTCTCAATGTCCAATGACATTGATCGACTCTTCCATTGATGCATGCGTTAATTACTGGCAAATATATCACGGAGAAAGCGTAGAAGATATTATTTAGCTGCTTAAAACGGATAAAACTCAGCTCTAGGACCAGTCCATTTGGTTGTCCCTATAGCATATATCATAAAGTTTCGTGTATCATTGTACAATTACTGTATGTTGTCATTATATTCTGTGATACAAGCTGACGCCTATATATACTGCCTACTGGGAATACTCGAAATTTAGCTAGCTTGTTAAATTTATTTTCTAAACTCAAGTAACGATATGCATGAATTCCAACTGAACTTATTCCCAAGGCCAAGAGGTTTTAACAACACCTACAGTATCAGGGATGCCGGAAGTTGCTGAGGGCAAGGGGTGCAATTGGTTAACAAGAGGGCATACTCCTTAACAAAAATGCACCAATGAACCTACATTCTTGTCAACCTCCCTCCGCGTCACCAAATTTTTTTGGAACGAATACAATTATTTAGGTACAATTCCTCCGTAATTTCTCGCCAAAAATTCCGTAAGTAATGCTTACTGTTTCACCTTTCGCCAAATGGATAACAATTTTGCCGAATTCCTGACGACTGGGGGGTGAAACACACCCACACATCCTCGAACGACGTTTAATTCTGTCTGTTGTAAAAGTTTTGTGCACCCGTTACACCCATAGTCTGCACCCGCACTGCACCCACAAAGTTGAAAATGCAAAAGGCAAGGTGTGCACTTGCACCCGCTGCACCCGTGGTTCCGGCATCCCTCATGTACAGTATCAACTGTGAGTTTTCCGTGCATTACCCCCAAAACCTTAATGTTAAGTTATTTGGAAAGATTGATCGAATATTTGCCATGCATGCATACTTTGTTGGCTACTTGCTTAGTTATACGTAGTGTTGTTGCCGATGCAGCTAGGGGAAAACAAAGTCTACTACTTGAATATTTTAGAGAATATGGAATAGTATTTTGAATCGAAAATTAATAATTTGGCGCAGAATAGTTTACAAAGCTGAACTTATGCAATTTATAGGCATGTTTCAAACGTTGGAACACGGGAAACGCGACGATTGCACTGACTAGCTAGGTCTGATTTGCATTAAGTTATTCTGGAATGCACACAAGTGCATCTCTTGCTAACTTGTTTATAGCGTATAGCTTGTGTTCCGCGCCACGGGTAGACTTTATGTGCTGCTGTTTCTACAGCTGGAAACACTACTAAACACCAATGACCATGCAATGTATGTGATTTATTGCAGTATTGATGGTATTACTCCCTGACCCTGGCATCGCGGTCAATGTAAGTTAATATATTTAATAATATAAACAACAAACGAAAGTTTACGATTATTATAATGAGTTCATCTCATAGCCAATAGAGAACGTCTATCTTGCGAATGAGTACGACTCAGCCGTTCAGTTAATGAGGCTATTCGTTCGTTCTCGTGCTACGGTGCAGGTTAACTAATAGAAAACATCTATTATACGAATGAGTACGACTCTGCCGTTCAGTTAATTAATTATTCAAGCTATTCGTTCGTTCTCGTGCTACGGTGCAGATTAACTAATACAAATTTATCTTGTTGCTATGTTAAACGAGAGCGCGGCTTTAACACAGCATTCGCAATGTAGGCTAATAGCTCAACTTTAAGACACCTTACTTATACTACCTTAGTCACTTTGATGTTAACTCTGCGAAAGGTTTCCTAACGCCTATAACCATTATAAAGGTTGTGGCACTAATATGACTAATAAACGTACCTGTAATATGCTGTAGCAACGGCAAGAGAATAAGGAAAAAAACAATTTTAAATTTGGTGGCCATCTTCTCCAAGAACTTTATTTTCACTTTGAAATAATAGCCGCTATTAATAGAACCGCCAACTTCTCGGCAAATACACAGCGACTTTTCTGCCAAAAACCACGCTACAAAAAGATTTTAATATTCATTTGTAAGTTTAGATGTGAAGCACAATTTTGAAAGTGGTTAGTTTTGAAAAGCTAGTGGTCGGTTTAGTCATTAATACATTATCCCACACTCGCATGCGACTCCTGTTGTATTAACACGGATTCCTAACCTCAACGCCTTACACAAGTCATAAAAACGATGATATATATGAACGAATTCGAAATGTAATCTATTTAGATAAGGTTTCCTCATATTTCACTTACCACTGTTACCAGACAGCTAGAAGTTCTGTGAAAAAACGAGAAAAATAACAAGCCCGTGGCTAAGACATCCTAGTGACTTCGAAAACTTTCGCTGGCTTAATTAAGGTCAATTTGAAAGCACAGCAGGACTTCTTTTGAAAAATATCCGATGGCATGTATAATTGGAACTTATTAATATCCGAGCATAATGTTTGCAAAATTGGGCCACGTTTTGCATAAATTCTTGAAGAAACAACTCGACAAACTAGACGGATGGAAACGCCACTTGAATAATTTTTGTAATAATTTATCTTCCGAATCTTCACATTTCAAAAATATGCGTCATTTGTTGATTTTGAGATTTTCATTTATTTATCTCGAATGGATGAATAGCTTAAGACTAATGGCACATGCCAGTGAAAAGGCTAAAAATAAACTCAAATTTTTTTCGACAATAATCTCTTAAATACTTGCCCAGAAATTAGCTAAATATATCTAGTTTTTTAAGGGTTTTTAGAATAAACATTATGTGACAATTTACGCAAAGAATATTTACTCTTACTATAGCGACCTTGTATGATTAAGCCTAAACATGCAAATTTGTTATCGGGAATAAAAGCAGGAATTACTTGCATAAATAAATGTTCAGGCCCGTTCAATGTTGTTCCAACATTATTGGACGTAAAAATAAGGCCATTTTGGATTCGTTTAGGGCTTTATGTCGCAATTAATATTAAAGATTGCGACTTAGTAGATGTTCTAACTTCTAAAGAGTAACATTTAGAATTTAGAACATGCGTATTGCTATAGTTAGTGCTACATTTATATTTAACATAGAAAACGTTTGACCGAGTTTCTACTTCATTGGACCACCACGTTTGAGATATCTTCTTCAGGTAGTTCAGACACAAACCACGGCAGCTTATTGTATAGAATACTATCTATACACTGAACCTGAGTGAACCACTACGTTTGAGTTATCTTTTTCACGGGTAGTTCAGACACAAACCACGGCAGCCTATTGCGGAATACTATACCATCTATGTTTAATTTTTTTAATTAAAACTGCACTGATTTGACTAGCAAATATTTAACTTGCAGAAATTCAATTGCAACAGTTCATAGAAGTCTGAATTTGTGGAGTAATATTTGCATTGTACTGCTTTGGCTAATATTTATTCGGTGTTTTTCCTTTTTGAAACCCACTGAAATTACATAGAAAGATAAAAATGTTTAGGAAAAATCTAAGTAGCACGCATAACAATTATAATAATATACATAAAGATATTACTCGACTGTGATTGGTTGATTTTGGGGCAGTTAATCCAAAACAGCACTGCAATTTTCTGTAATCACAGTGCAATTTTTTGTAATCACAGTGCAATTTTCTGTAATCACAGTGCAAAAATCTGGAACAAACTGATCTGATTGGTGGAAAAACATTGTGATGATTAAATCAACCAATCAGTTTAAAGCAATTTAGTTTAAAGAAGTAACGGCCACAGATTGCTTCAAAACAAAACAAACATGGCGCCGCGCTACATAAAGTAAAAATTGCCTTCGCGTGGAAAAAGTGGCTTTTATCTTTATTTTTAAATGGAAAAGCATTTACCTCAAACAAGACTAACAAAAATTACATAGTTGAGTGGAATTTTCAAGCTGTTAGCGTTGTATAATGTGACATAACAAAGCCAGGAAAACTTTGCCAGTGGAATATTCGCTATATATCTTCGCTATATATCGCTGATATATCTTTTACGCACTTTCCTTATTGTAATATATCACCGTCATTCCTTTGAAAACAATTGGACTGGTATTAACTTTTAATATTATATTATTTGAATTGTAACTAGGGACCTTAAACAAAAGCCTTATGGTTTCTAGAAGGTTCCTAGCCTTACTATTGTAAATATTTTCTATTTAAATTGATAATTTTATAAACTGATTTGGGCGAATATATTAAATAATAAAATAATAAATAATAAACGCGTAAGTTAAAACTACAATTGTCTCGAACATTTTTATGTAAATTATTAATAAGTAATAGCATGATTTCTCGTGAAATTTGGATAAACATGCACTCGTGAGTTTTTCAAAGAGGCCTCAAATAGCACTCGGAGGTCTTTGAGGTCTTTGAAAAACTCACTCGTGCATGTTATATCCAAATTGTACTCGAAACCATGCTATTACCTATATACTAATAAAGACATATTCAATGTATAAATACAAACATTTCAACACTTTCCCATCAATAGTAATTCTAGACAGAAAACGCTTAATTAATTAGAATTTGTTCTTGCATTTCATTCGTGTCCAAACATGTTCGAACTTATTTGTATAAGAAAACCAATTTAAGCCTTATTTCCTGTCTAACAATGCGACGCGCTCGAAATGTGCCCGCTAAGCCTTCTGGGAGCCCATATATGACAGGCGATTGACTGAAGGCAATGACCTCAATCATGTGAACAATCCAGTGCATATTAAACTGTATTACGGTTTTTTGACAGTCTGTATTACGGTTTTTTTAATTCCATCTTCAAAATTCTCTCGTATTATGTACAGGATAAACACCGAAAAGGAAGGATTTATTTCAGATAATGTACGCCATAACCAGCGGGACATGTCAGGAGAGGGGGGTATAACATGTCCAAAATTAAAGTAGAAATAAGAGGCCATCAAAAAGGGATTCACTGTTGTATTGTACGTGTTACCCCAAGCGACTAGAGCGTATGTAAGAAATGGATATATAAGTGAATAATATAAATTAATAAGAATATCCATGCTCACAAAATTATGTATTTTTGAAATAGCTCCAATATTGCGTTTTACCTTTTTGGAGATTTCTAAAACCTGAGCTTTAAAGTTTAGGTTAGCATCTATCACTACACCCAAATATTTGAAATTAGATGTTTGTTTCAATAATTTATTGTTAATCGTTAATTGAATACTGGAAGAAATTTTCTTCTGTGGAGGGTGAAATATAAGTAATATAACAAAGTTTGTCTTATCGATGTTGAGCGACAATTTGTTTACACAGAGCCATTTATTTATATGTTCAAGTTGACTACTTATAGTAGATTCAAGATAAATATAGATAAATTACAATGGACAAAACATGTTGAAAAACAAACTAAAAAGATTTCTTGTTCTATATAGCTATGTTACGAAAAGTGAAGCCTTACGTACCTCAAGCAACACTACAGATGATGTATAAGTCATTTGTACTCCCCTATTTCAACTATTGTTCAACTATGTGGCATGATGGTAATAAAATGCACGCCGAAAAAATGCTCAAATTGCAAAAGCGTGCAGCACGGGTCATTACCAGTTCGGACTTAGAAGAACGATCTTCTGAAATTTTTCAAATGCTCAAATGGTTCTACCTGACACGTCCTTCAGTTATTTTAAAAGACTAATGGATGGCTTGTGTTTTTCAATTGGGAGGTCATCCTGCCAAACCATATCAAAGCATTATGCCTTGCCGATGTAAATAGAGTATATTATGCATGATTATTTTTTTAGTTAATAATTTTAATATTCTTATAATAATTTATAGTGAGTGTGCACGGCCCTTTGAAAAACAGACTTCTGAAAGGCTACCGTGAATAAATAAGCTTAAATAATAATAATAATAATAATAATAATAATAATAATAATAATAATGTCATTTTCGAATTATTATCATGCAAGTAAACTTTTGGCATGCATAGGTATGGTACACATACTTCTGATATATATTATTTTATTCTTATAAGTACCATGAATAAAGCTGTTTTATAAAATTGGCGCAAAGGGCCTGGGAACGACATTGTTACCTTGGCAACAAAATTAGAAGTGTTTTTCAATGCGTCTCATCATGTACAATCAATAATAACTGAGCTATGCTTCAGTTTAGTATTCATTAAACATACTTACCCAACTAATGACGTCACATGTTGTGCTGAATCAGCAACTTATATTTTGCACATTTTTGCATATAACTTCGGAACCAGATGAGATAGAATAGAGCAGTAAACGGCCAATCGGCTTATTTTTTCATGCTCTTTCAGATAAAGCAATAAAAATTTTATTGCCAATACCCTTTAAGCCAACGTGGAGTGTTAAAGAACCTTCACTGTATACAGCTAATTCAAAAAAGATGTCCTTTGCAAACCTTAATTAAAGGAAAATGGCAATAAAAAATAGTTTAGTTCATTTGAAAGAACTCTTAAAACTATGTATTAAACTCTATTACAGATTGTTTATATCTTGCTTATTTTTCAAAATATTTCGACTGAAAAGTGAGCTCAATTGGATTGTTGAGGATAAGCATGTTACGTCAAGAAAGAGGTCACGCTTATTTTTTATCTTGAGAATAAGCTATCAGTATGGGTCCAAACTTATTTTCTGGTTGCCGTCTGAAATTTAAAATGATTAAAAATATTTCAAACAATTTTGGAGTGTTACTCGGTCATTTTAGAGTAGTTTTATATGGTTAACTCCTCTCCTGACGTCATCAAAGCCATAGTTAATGAGGTCAAGAATTAGTCCAAGATGGCGGACAGCTAGTTAATTTCGAATTCGGTCTAAATATTTCAAGAACTAACTAAGCAAGATATGACAAATCGGTAATAGAGTTTAATATATAATTTTAAGAGTTCTTTGGAATGAGACAAACTAATTTTTTTTTTCAATGCCCTTTATTTAAATCTCAACCATAAACCCTAAGCTTCCAAAGCATAACGGGAGCATCATTTAATCAGTTTAGAAATCATATATGGGACCCATTTCTTAAGGCTAATTTCCACTCCGGAAAATAAGCAGTGGATCGGACCAGATCGGAACAAAACAAAATCCGCACATGCGCCATCAGTATAAATTTTTGGTTCCGATTGATCCGGCGACGTTGTTGGCCAGATAATAAAAAGTTGAAATATTTTCAACTTTTTTTGGTCCGGTCCCGCGGATTAAACCTGGTGATTATTTTCCTTTTTAGAGAGGTTAAGATACCCCGGTTTCGGTGTACGTGTACGGGTAGCATGATTTTGATTAGCAATATTTTCGTCGATGTCTGTACCTTTACTTGTAATTAAGGTCACATTTTCCGCATTATATCATTGTCTATTGCAAGAAAACAGAAAAAGTATGATCGAATTACAGACATCAGTACCCGTACAACGTACAAAGAAACCGGGGTACCCGTACAACGAAACCGGGGTATCTTAACCTCTCTAATGTCTCACAATCCGGTCCGATCAGCTGCTTATTTTCAAGAGTGGAAATTAGCCTTTAGAGGCATGGTAAATATCTCCTTACGAGAACAATTCATTCACAAATATTCTACATTCTACAATATTAGAAGACGAATGAAATATTAGAAGAATGCTTAATAAAGAAGACTCCTTTGGCGTTATTCATAAGATACTCGTATATGAACTGTCCAACGAACCCTTTAAGGATATTTTTATTTTTTGAGACCTTCTGAATTCAGTGTTTAAAATGCCGTTGGGGAGGGGGGGGGGGGTCAAGGGGCCACACGCTGATAATATGCCACGGGTCCCGCGAAACGTTAATCCTATCTGAAACGTTAATCGCGAAACCTATGGTTTGAAATTTGTACTTGCTTATTCAAGTAATATTTGGTTAACGTTAATTAATATACGCCAAAAGTGTATATAGCCAATTTGAAACAATTAACAAGAATAGGAAAATCGTTGGCAGAAATCACGAATATAATTTATTGATAATTACTGTATATGCGCAGTACTTCCGTACGTTCTAATGTGCATGTCAATTGAAATATGGCTCCAGCAGTAAGTAGTTGTAGATTGTATAATGCGATGTTTTTAATTGCAAAATCTGCATGAGAATAAGGTAGATAGTTGCAACTTTTGTCGAAATCGCAGGTTGCAAAGCATTAAGTCTGTCGAAGAATTTAGTGAAATACTGGCCTGATTTAAGTTACTACCCATATACTGCTTTTCTACATTTTGTGCAGAGTAAATTTTTACAACATTTGTTTATTTAACTCTACATAAAATACCGCACTGGCCACTGGGAGTAAAAAGCAAGGGAGACAGCAGCTAAAACACGGCCAACATTACAGTAGCTACTTCGATCGACAGATTTTGTTTTACTACCTAGCTTATCCTAAGATTGTTTGAGATTTACAATATCGCGTTACACAGCGGTCTACTGTTTATACTTGAAGCCATGCCTCAAAGTGATAATTGTGTGAATTATCGTATTGAATATCTTATGCTGGGATTTCTGGTTTCTGTATATCATTAAGTTTGTACTAGTTTTCATTCAGCAAAAGCGAGCCGCAATGTTGTTTTTACTGTTTAGTTTTGTCAACTTTTCGATTTATTTGAGTGCTATGGACAGCCAAGAATTATTGTGAAGGATTAAATCGATGAAAACAAGGTTGAAGCTAATTGAATCCTGCCGTTTACTCAATCTATGAGCTGTAACAGCCTATTAGTGGACGTGTTTTTTTGTTTCATGTTTGGTTTTGTACTTTTTGCTAAAAATGAACAATTAGGCTATGAAACTGAAATATTTTTCGGTTTACACATAATCACTTTAATCTTGTGGAAACACGACTAAAAACGTGAACGTTTTCTTGAGGAGTAAACAACTTTTTAAACGTTTGTATGCAATTTTGCAAATGTTTTACAGTTGAGTCAATTGACAGTGTATAAAAAAATTAAAAAATATTGTTTCGTAGCTATTTTTTGGTCTAGTGATATTCTTATCATACGTAGAATTGCTGTATAGACTCGCAAGTGATTTGGCACTCAAAACGAAGTATCATTCAACGCTTTTTTCCATTAGAAACCTTTCAGAAATAGCTTTATACTTAAAAAAAAGCATGGTCAATTTTTGTTTTGTTTTGATCATGGAGTTGCGTGAGATAGTTCACGTACTTGTCCCGCGAACACCCCGCATGGAACTGTAGGGAGTCTCCTTAATTGAAGTAAATAAAGTTAACTTTTAGTGAAATAGTTTGGTAACGAATAGGAATTTCATGCTTTGCCTCCCATGTACTTGTTGGCGACGCTGCATGGGATTGGGATGAATAGGGCTAATGAAAGATGTGTGGTTTGATTTGAACTTCACAGAGGTTACTCTTCGTAGTTTACTGCTCATCATCTTTTTTATCACAGCCCTCCTCCTCCCCAGACATTGCCACTTTATTTGGGGGTTTTTCCACACAATTTTTCGTTTTCCCAATTTCCACTTGTGTCGATATAATATAAGTACTGTATATCAACACGGAAAATTTTTATATTTGTTAAATATCAACTGTATGCATCTAATGTTTAGTTACGTTGTTCAGTGCTTGGAATATATAATCACCATTTTTGTAGTGTTCTTTCGTCATATTTTTCGTCGAAATGCCATGATATTGCTTTCAGATTTGGTCTTCATTCTAATCATAGGGGGCTCAACTACTGTCAGTAACAAGGGTAAAATAATCAAAATAGAAAACTTACTTTAAAAGATTCGCATAAATTCTTCCCAACAACATTGATGAATTCATGAATATATGAATAGATAAAAAAATATTATCTATATGAAGTATTACAGAATCCTCAACAGGTAACTAATGCGGGCGCGTATGAGGTAATATAGCCACAGAGAAGAGATATACAGAGAGGAAACTGACACTCGATAACCTGAATTTTTGGGTCACGCGTTCCACGCGCCACGCAAAATCTTCCAGCCAGTGCCGTCGCTGAAATTTCATAGAAAAAGATAGGGAAAACGCTGTTCGAAATGTGAAAAACGCTTTTTTTTTAAAAATGAGATAGCCATGGAAATTTTGTTCAATAAATTATTATAGAATAACGGTAAGCGATCACTTTTATTGATTTCCTTTTATTAAAAGTGTTAATAACAAACATTTTATTTTGCAAAAGTTTGTTTTTTCCCCTATCTACTCCTTATTAAAATCGTGAAAAGCACTGGCTGAGATTTTCAGATGCTCACGTATAAAAAACAAAGCAGCGAATGATATAAATGCCTCAAAATATAACTCTTGCATAAAAAACATAAATACTTCTATAATATGTATAGTTTTATTCTTCTGCATTATCAAAATTTAATAAAATAGTGAATTAATATAATTTTCTATAGTTAATAGACTGAATGTATCGGCGTGACATAATTTGCCACGTGATTCCTCTCTGTATATCTCTTCTCTGTGATGTAGCATAATTAAGTAATAGTTAAAACATGAGCAGCCGATCTTTATCTTATATACAAACAAGGCGAGAGTTTGTATATCAGATAAAGTTCTAGCCTGCGTAGCAGTCGCTTTATTTTATTGAAGATTTTGAGGAAAAGCGACTGCTACGCAGGCTAATAAAGTTCGGATACGAATGTTTTAACGTTGGCGAAGTAATTTTAAAAATAAACATTGTCTAAGCCGAGAAAATCAAAGTTGAAGTTTATGTAAATCAGGAAAAATCTTTAACCGATTTACAATATACAAATAATGAATGTTTATAAGTGCAATGGTAAGAACATTTTCATGAGGTGAAAGATGGAATGTTCCATTCAACGAGGCGACAGCCGAGTTGAATGGAACATTCCATCTTTCACCGAATAAAAATATTCTTACCATTACAAGAAATAAAAACATTAATTATTATTAACATTAATTTATATATTACTAAAGATACTATTACCTTATACGCGGCCGCATTACTTACCTGTTGAGGATTCTATAGTACTTCATATAGATAATATTTTTTTCTCTTTCTCTGTTGACGTTCTTGCGAAGAATTTATGCAAAAGTTCATTATTTTTATTATTTTACATTTGTTACTGACAGTAGTTGAGCCCCATGTGTTCTAACGGTAATTCTTGCAGGCACTAGCTGTAATTATATGGAGAAACATGGGTATAAATACATCACCAATAAAATAATGGAGCCGCTTTTATGGTTGATATTGAACTCCCATATCAAAACTTTTAACACTGGCCACTCTTTCTCCGTAATTCCCTTCCAGATGCCAGGAAAGTGTTTGGATTTCCAGTCCAACACACCACACCGCCGTCACCACAATAAAATACCTCGTATATTTGGAATACACTAGGGCTTTATCCCGACGGATACATTCTTTATACTATACCCGTATATATTAGTAATCACCAGCAATTTGTGCAATTGAAGTATATACACCGGAAAAAAGAACGAGCAGCCCAGCGAATAGGAAAATAATGTTTGCAACAATAGTATATCTTGATAGTTGGTTATATAAAAGTAACGTGTGCGCCACAGCAGGAAGTAGAAAGCCAACAGTTGCTGTCACAAACGAGCCAACCAATGACATTACATTTCCAAGTTGAGGAACATTTGCTGCAATACCAGCTACAAATGAAAGAAACGAAAATCGTTACAAAACATTCCTCTGCTTTACAACTGTGTATATCCAAAGGGGCATAAAGCTACCTCCATTAAAGCAAAAAGTTATTTGAAATATCGTTCGCAAATAATTCACAACAACAAAAAAATGTTCAATATCTATAGGCCCGTTTACAATTACACTTGCAATTCTTGCTGCGATTTCTTTCACACGCATGTGAACGAGTAGATAAGCTATGCATACTCTGAATATAATGTACAGCTAGTACCCTCATCATGAACATACTTAATTATATATTTCTGGAAATATATAATTTCAGCTTTTCTCCGAGGAAAAAAGTTATATTCCCCGTGCGAGGGTACTAATTCTCCCCGGCTATTTACACCCGTGGAAACGAAAGCATTAGCGAAGTCTAAAGTTCACCAATGATTGCGGGCGTGACTCACTGTGCGTGGGTGGTCATCCTCACAGATCTCAAAAATGTGGCGGACTGCCATGAATAGCGATTTAAAGCTTGCATTATAAAGACTGTATGACGACAGCGAAATAGCAAACATTTCTTGATATGATGATTGATAAATTTCTTGCAAATATATTTCATTTTTGCTCGCAAGATTTTGTAAATTTCAAGAAAGAAAGGGCGAAAGAATCGGCTAAGAGAAGGGAGCCGACGTTAACGAAGGTAAGTTTGTTTAAAATATTGATTTTATAATTGCTTTAAAACCCGACGGCCTTTGCCTTTGGCTTTGCGTATATGAAACAACTAAACAAGACAGCATATAATTTCAGTGTATCTTTAATATTGATTCCCTTTTTTATTATATTGAATTTTTTAAATAAAATAGAAAGCAAAGTTATTTGCATGCGAGAATTTGAAATCATTCTATTACAAACTCAATGTTTATCGATACAGCCATTTAATTAAAGGCAGTTTAGTTATATAAAGAACACTTTAAAACCTTTTACGAAGCGTTTGTGGTTGAATTTTACCTTAAATTGAAGCTTATATTACCGAATATCATACCTACCATATATATGTTGGGAAATTTTGTAATTAAAAGTGATATTTTTAGGCGATTTTTCATTTGTAAGAATATTCTTAAAAAATCATCGTGTTACCATGACAACTACTTTAGATACTTCATGTTCGGAAAATACAATGGCTGTCAGCAAGGCGAGGGTTTCTGCGTGCATGCATGTATTTTCTAGTTAGTGAATAATATTTCATGTTTTAGAAAAATTATCACAAATTCAATTAATTGATCATGAAGGAGTGAAAATTGTCCCATTGTCGGAATACATGCAGCTTCAGTTTGTATGTATAGAGATCTGCCTTCTTTTTCACCTTTGCTACAGATTCTATAGCTGAAAGCTGAAGCAAACAATGGAATTATATTTTACCTGAAAGTGTCAACACTAAGATTCTAAACACAAGAGACATCAAATAAAACCTATTTTCTGGTAGATGTTGTTTCAAAATGGGCTCCACGGTATCATATCCAACAAAATAAATAAGGACGAGACTACAGGAAGCAGCGAAACCCATTAAAACTTTCGTAACTGAATAGTACCTGAAAAATAAGGTAGCCTATTAAACATTATGTCTAGATGTGCTATGGAATAATTACACAGGACCTTGCGCTGCCCGATCAGCGATCACAAGCGCGTATACGGGTTGGTACGTATGCAGGGGAGGGGGCAGTTATACCGGTTACAACCATCTATAGGTGGATTTCACCTTATCACATCGCCGCCATTTTGGATGGTTTTGACAAAAAATTATTTGTTTCTAATTTGATCCAGCGTCGAGAAAATTTCTTTGTGCTTGACCCCCTCGCAAAACTGTTCAAATTTGGGAAATTGTAGTTTCATCTCATGAAAACGGGCTCCATACGCCTATATGCATGGTATTGCGTTTCATGTGCACATCTATATATTACTTGGTAGAAATTGAAAAGATTTGGTAAACCCTATTGGTCTCGAGAACAGGAGATTGCCTATATGTTTCATGTTCTAAACGTAATTGCAGTGATTACGCCACCGGAAGCACAATACAGTAACTAACAAACTAATAATCTTACATGGACATAAGAAGGACAACACGGGGTGTTAGAAGAGGAGGTAGATATATTGATACGATATACATATGCGTTCAAATGGGAATATAAAAGTAATGATGTTTTTGGACATATCACGGACTTCAGTTAAGGTACTGCAATTCAAAGGTAAAATTACCGAGAAACAGGTGTCCCAGGAAATTTGGCCCCCCCAAAATTTGGCCCCCCCGGGCCAAATTTCCTAGGAAATTTGGCCCCCCTGGGGGCCATATTTCCTAGGAAATTTGGCCCCCCCTTCGGAAATTTGGCCCCCTCGAAAACATAGTTTACTTTATCGCTATAAGCTCGGAAATCGTGAAGTTTCTTCTAAAACCAAGATCCTAAAAGTGTTTGTCAGTATTTATAGTTAGTTTGCATAATTTATTTGTGTCGAAATTCGTCATTGCGGCCAAGAGCTAAAAGTTTGAAGGAAAGCGTAAAAATAATAATGTGCTAGTGCAGTCATGCCAGACACATCACACATGGGAATCTGTTGAGGACAACGTTAAAGCATAATGGCTTAGCTTTAAGCTAAGGACACGAAACGATTTTTAGAGATAGGAATTTCTAAGATATTACAAGTTATTTGGATCTATAAATTTAGTCACATAGCATAAAATTAGTCAGAATAACAACCGCACTTTTATAGCAAACGATGACATCATGCGTTGGCGAATATGTTAATATCCACGCGTCTAATAAATAACAGGGAGTAATTAGCATTAGTATAGGGTAAAAATAGACTTTTAAGTCGAAACGTTTGTTCGTAAAACAAAATCAAATGCGTGGTTATTTCGTAAAAAAAACTTTTCCTATGCATTTTACTTACATATACACAATATGTAATGCATCCCAATCATATGATCGATTATACAGAAGCATTCCGTAAAAACGGACGTAGACTGCATGCTTCATGGCTCACAAAAACATTCCGCACACACAAAAGCACAAACTTTTAGACACGCTTTCCTTCAAACTCTTAGCTCTTGGCCGCAATGATGAATTTCGACACAAATAAATTATGCAAACTAACTATAAATACTGACAAACACTTTTAGGATCTTGGTTTTAGAAGAAGCTTCACGATTTCCGAGCTTATAGCGATAAAGTAAACTATGTTTTCGAGGGGGCCAAATTTCCGAAGGGGGGGCCAAATTTCCTAGGAAATATGGCCCGGGGGGGCCAAATTTCCTAGGAAATTTGGCCCGGGGGGGCCAAATTTTCGGGGGGGCCAAATTTCCTGTGACACCGGCCAACAGGCAGAGACCGCAATTGAATAAATGATTGAAAGGTTTTTCAAATGATCAATAATACTGAAAATGCCTGCAGTTGCAATAATATATTATAATACATCGTAGATGTACTAGAAAATTAATATAATGCGATTTAGACGCATGATAATGTTGGGAAACGATGAATTTACTGAAGCGGACATCCATATTAAGTAACAATTATAACATGTTGATAAAAAAACGTTTAATTAATCAAGGTTAATCTGCATGTTGCATGTCTGAAGAACATAATTAAATCGTTGCTCTCTTGATAATAATGTAATTTACCAGTAAAAAATTATGAATTAAATCGAAATGGCGGTAACCGTGCCAATGGGGTAAACACCATTGTATACCATAGCGACAATATTCTTCTACACATCATTTTATACATATTCCTCTTACATTCGACAATGACGTTGATTATTTATTCCACTTCCTTCGTAATTTGCATATCATGCTGAAACTTGAAACATCGCTTCAACGGTAGCCTGCATGGCAGGCGGTATTTCTACGGGCAGCGAAAATTAGGGAAGCAAAGGAAATACCGTCTGCCGCAAAACTAGGGGTTTTTGAATTACCCGTCCGCTGGTGAACGGGAAAAACGGATTGGTTAGTATTTTATGTAGTTGTCAATCAACGGCTAAATTCGGTTAAATGTTAATCATTAACCAAATGTTTTGACGTTTTGAAACTCTGCGTTTTGAAATTAGTTCACGTCAAGTCAGACCAGAAATGGAATAACATAATAAAAGAAGCAAATTAAAAGATACAAGCTGAAAAATAACACTCTAAATAGTGTTATTGATAGAGATTCGAACAAGAATATTTAATAAAGAAGATACGTCCGAAGGGGCCGAAGTTATGATCGGCGAAAGGTATGGGCTAGTCTATATTTTCGTTCAGACAATTACATGCGTATTAATTTGATAATATACTATCTCGCTTGACTTTCAAAGGCCATAAATCGCAATAATGTTGACATTTTACTAGAACTATCGATAGAAATTAGGAGATATTTCTTCACTGAATCGAACAGTGGGATTTCCATATAGGCCTATCAGTCATGTTCAGAACCAAAGATACTTGATAGATATTAATATATACGAACCTCCAAAGTATAAACAAGGGGCCGGTTGATGCAGTAATTATCAAATAACAGTTAACTCTTATATACCCGTTGAATATGTATAGTTGTAAACAAATAAAAACTATCGTTCTATAAGGTTCAATACTTTCAGTTTGGTTGTTGACTGATGATGAATCTATAGTATAGACTTGCATGCTTTGTATTTTGAGCTTATTAAACCACCGTTTTAAGACAGCTAAACGGCTAAACGGGCTTGGTTTATATTAACACATAAAATAAATTCCTTGATTCTCATCACTAGACACAGTCTACACTTTGAAATGTCGAAGACAGTGGGAGATTTATTTTTTATATTTTATATTTATATAATTTATATATCAATAGCCGGTTCGTATCTTCACAAACAATGACAGAATGACTGAGTTTCTTTAAAATAATTTCACTCAAAATTCTGTTTGTTTCAAATTGGAAGTTTAAAATGGCAATAAAAACTCTACAGTATATAAAATATGAAAAAATTAACTGTCTTGAATTATTTTGTCGGGCGGTACATTTATATTGTATAACGTAAAATAAAACGTTTTCACGAGGATTTTAAAATTCAGTCGGGCGGTGATGAGAATCAAGGAATTTATTTTATGTTGGGCAGTTGGGACTTGGGAGCAGCTTGGGAGTGGCTAATTTTGAATATTTACTTAATTAATGCATCTATAAATAGCGTTGATGCTTCAGGGGCGGTAGTTCATTTACACCCGGTTTTGTAGCCTGCTCGCAGGCCGTTGTCAGGCAGAGGCTGCATTGGAGGTACGGCCTGCGACCTTTATTAGTAAAAAGTCGATTTATGCGTACGGAGCGTACGCAAAATTCCCATTGGTCAGAAGTGCCCCATGAGTTAATATCGTGCAAATATTTAACTCGTACGACATTTCGCAATGTAATTTTAAAGCTGGCATTCAATCAGTGGCGTATAAAACCATGACTTTGTTTATCTCTTCGAAGAAGTAACTGAATGTATTTGAGAAACCTTTCAATTTAAATTAACGTTGAAGGATGAGCGAAGGTTAGCAATATTAACTGTACTTCCAACGGGATTTGATAAAAGTTTACATGTAATATACCGATACTTTGTCTTCGTCAGCTATAATAATAAACCTTTTCCAAAGAAGAACAAGGGAAAACTTCGACGTATGCCTTGCTGATCTTTGCAGAGAGAGTAAAATAAGTCTAGTTCAGGCTGACAATTTATCTAACCGCGTTTGCATCACTTGCGGTTTCAAACGTTGAACAACTTAAGGTTAGCCCAGCGAGACGTTCGTTGAGACACAGGCAGTGAATCAGCTAGTATAAAGCAGTTGATTGTCAAATGCCTCCGAACATTTCTCCCAAATACTTCCCTGTCAACCCAAGGCTTTCTGCCTAAACAATCTGGTCTTGAATAAGTCAAGACAATGGGCAAATTATTAAAACAGACGCCGTCGAGGAAAGTCGTTCTTAGAACACCTGGCCAATTTGAATTTACACCTGGAAATTTTGCAATAGTCGTTTGCGTGTTTTTGACCGAAGTCCGCTCTCTCTTTGAGACTTTATTTTTGGGAGTCTCAACTATAGTGACATATATTATTACAACAAGAGCTTTTTACAAAAAAATGTAGTTATTAAACACGGCAGAATCTATGCCACGGCCACGGGTTTTCAAATTGTCTATTGTCTATTGAGTTAATTGTATTATTGAGCAAATGACAGACTTCACGCAATAATGATTAATGTTGTTTTTTAGCCTGCTATTGTTCGACACTTTTAATAAATAGTGTTTGTTCAAAACCTAAATACGTTTCCTTAAATCTTACAGTTATATTTTGGATATAAATATATAAAATACATTAACTAATAGAGAGTAAAATTTTACGTCTCTGTAGTATAGTTACATAACTTAAAACGGCAATGTACGAACAAGACAGCAATATACAAACGGGACTATGTTTTAAATATTAGAACACTTTAGGGAAAAAACGACCATGAATTATTTTGGATTAAAGTTTAGACCTTGAATCCTAGTGAAAGATACAGGCGTAAAATTGCGCGAGAAACTGTTTGTTGTTGTTAATAACCTCTGGTAATCTAATTAACAAAACTTGCTTTGATTGGCTACTATTTACCGGATATTCAATTATCTCAAAGGGGGCGTATTGAAAAAATATCAATAAAAGTCGCAGGCTCTATATAATAGAGCCTGTGAGCAGGCTACCGGTTTTGCGGCAGGCGGTATTTCCTACGTACCGCCTGCCATGCAGGCTACTTCAACGGTAAACAGTGAATTATATAACGCAACGTTGTGAATCGCAAGATCTGAGAATACAATAGGTCCGTTTGCAACTTGCCTCAATCGCTGGCTGCAAAACAAAGTCTGTCGAAGTATTCAGTGTAATGCTGGCCTATTTCAGTTACTGCTTATTCTGCATTTTCAATGGTTCATTTCTATGACATTAGCCTGCGAACAGGCCCTGGGTTGCGGGCGGCGCGAAGAATAGAGGGCCTGCACGGAACTATAGGTTTTCTTGGTAGTGGCGTTCGTATAGAAACGCAGGCTTCTGATTGGCTTACACTCGTTGACAAAATTACTAAAAATAGCAAATGTCAACAACAGCATTTTGAAGAATTTGAACTTTATTCATTTTAATATTATATATTATAGGACTATCGAACAAATAAAACTAGAAGTGGAAACCAAAAGCAATAGCAAAGCATCACAGCGGAAAGGTCTATCATAAATGACTTGAATCTATCGCTTAAATCCAATATACGAAACTATAACAGTATTCTGAACTTCGGATTGACATCAGACTATAGTATAGTACATTTTGAGGTCGTCGTGGCTTCACAGATTATTCTCATTAGTGAGCAAGTCAGCAAGCGAAGGCATACAAAAGATACCCAAATATGTACGAATAATTATATTGTTGATCCTCGCTGGCATGTCATTTAGATAAATATATATCGTAAATTATATGTTGTACTATTTGCTGTATATTAAGTGGCAGTCCCGCTAAGAGCGGTCCGATGACTTTGACTTCGGAAAATAGATTTCCTTTATTTTTGTGTGTGTTGAAAGGCATTGGTATTCAAGTGTCCAAAATAAATTTATTTTTTGAAAATTCTTTTTTATGGCTTCGCTAGACGCCGAAACTCATTTTACCCGTGCAGAGCTAATTTCAAGCAAAATCGAAGGTTGAATTTCGGTAAATTGTAGAGCCGCGCTGTGTCAAAACGCCTGACTATTTCCAAATTTCAACTAGATCGACAAGTTAAGACACAATTCAGGTTCCCTGTTCCAAAAAATAAGAGCATTTGAATAAATTGTGAATAAACGACAGCGACTTGACGGCACACCGGTTTTTGCTTCTTGTTCGGTCTACAAAATTACACTAAAATCGAAGCCTGAGATCTCCAAATGGGAACCTAAAATTACGCTGAAATGTGCTTGGCTGTAATGATTTATACTTATTTTCAGAAGATCTGAAGACAAACCTGCGGGTATCAATCTGTATTTGGCGCGAGTTAAGATTTTCTGGAGCCCATAATCAATGATTTTTGCATAATTTATAGCTAATTAACATATTTCTTGAGAGGCGCTAAAAGTAAACAATTTCTTTCTGACTAACATATCTCAGATGAAAGAGACTACCACAGCTAGTAATACCCTTTTTGTAAATATAGTCGTTTCCTGACACGCTGAGAGAGCTTTGTTTTTTAATGTTATGCCACATTTACTCAGTCTGACCAGATTCATAAATGTCACGAACTTGTATATTTAAAAAATATCAGTACCACAAATCAGAATTCAGAAAGACCGATTATTCTTTCCTTGATTCAGTTGATGGATTTAGTTGATTGATTTAAAAAACTATAAGTATAATAGAACATTCCATGTGTTTCCATTGCCCCTATATAGGAGGGCTAGAATTTTTATCAATATGTTCTATTTTTCTGTGGCGACGGCATATTAACAAAATACGACACAAAAATGTACATTCGAATTGAATTTATGACCGACATATCAGAATGTTATTTATGAAGTTTGAATCAGGGTTTATTTTAACGTGCAGTTCTACACAAAATGTGCAGTTCTAAACCCATTTGTGCAGTTCTTAAAACTCAAATGTGCAGTCACCAAATTAACAAAAATATAACCTCAAAACAGTCTTCTCATCTACTCGTTTTCCTTGTGGATGCTCCAGATGCCAGAAATGCTGTCATTGAGCATCAAAAATCTAAATGTTCTCTGGGAGAGGACCACCAGACCCTCATATTTTCCTCACAAATCACATATGTGCTGGGGTAATGGAACAGAAGGTAAAATTGGGTTGAGCGAAGCTATCCAAAAGAGATTAGAGTGGGAGAACCTAATATTCTTTGCTGCCTAAGGTTATTATATCTTGAGTATATTCATGATTCCCAGTTACATGTTTTGAAACAGTTTTTGTGGGTGGTTGGGTGAAACAAACCTTTGCCAGAACTTACGAGCCTCTAAATTCAAAATTTGGGGAGACACCCCTACCTGTAGCTTCCCCACCTGGAATCTGCCAGTCGCTAAATTTTTCTCTTTCGCCCTCCCCGTGAGCCTCTACGCGCCCACTTCAGGCCTCAGCCCACGCTCACTCTCTTGTTTTCAGCCGCCTGAGAATTGCCTGAATACTGTTCAATACAAAAAAAGAAACGCTAATAAAGGGGAATTATAAAATAATATCAGATCTACAAGTATTAATATTTAAAAGCGACTGGGAACGAGTCTGACCCGGAATCGAGTTTGTCTGGCCCCACCCAACCACACCTTTATTCTGCCACCTATTACTAATTGAGAGTCTATCATAATTTGCAACGTTAACTATAAATTTACAACGTTATATATACTGTAGATAAAAATCCTTTGACCCCCAGTCAAACTTCTTTCACCCCCCAGTCAAACACGTGATGCTTCGAAACCTCCCGATATGTGCAGTTCTAAACTTTTCTTAAAATAAACCCTGGTTTGAATTGAATTTACTTAACGCGAAATAAATACTAAAATAGGAATTTTCTATGCTGGGTTATAGTAAAAGAAAAAGCATAATTTTAATTGTATGTAATTTCGATGAATACTATATAAAAAAAATATACGCATTGTTTATATAAATTAGCTAACATTTATTACGATAGTAGCGACGTTTGTTTTAGCCATGTAACAAAATAAACTATAAGCATTCTGATCAGTTATTTAACAAAAATATCAAACTTGTGTCATGTGAATTTTAATTCACAAACTTTTGAAATTTATTCTCAGCTATGGAGCTCACGAATATATTTTTTTTCAAAGAAAAATATTGAAATTCGAAATTGATATTTTTGTTAAAAATGTTAGCTAATTTATATAAACAATGCGTATAATTTTTTTTATAGTATTCATCGAAATTACATACAATTAAAATTATGCTTTTTCTTTTACTAAGGCCTGGTTTAGACGCCGTGCTTATCATGAGCCGAACTTAATGTTAATTAACTAAGTTCTTTGTTTAAGCTCATTTGCATTAAGTTCGGCTCATGAAAAGCACGGCGTCTAAACCGGGCCTAACCCAGCATAGAAAATTCCTATTTTAGTATTTATTTCGCGTTAAGTAAATTCATTTCAAACTTCATAAATAACATTCTGATATGTCGGTCATAAATTCGAATGTACATTTTTGTGTCGTATTTTGTTAATATGCCTTCGCCACAGAAAAATAGAACATATTGATAACAATTCTAGGTCTATATAGGGGCAATGGAAACACGTGGAATGTTCTATTATACTTATAGTTTTTTAAATCAATCAACTAAATCAATCGACTGAATCAATGAAAGAATAATCGGTCTTTCTGAATTCTGATTTCTGGTATATTTTTGAAATATACAAGTTCGTGACATTTATATGAATCTGGTCAGACTGAATAAATGTGGTATAACATTCAAAAACAAAGCTCTCTCAGCGTGTCAGGAAAAGAACATTACGACTATATTTACAAAAAGGGTATTACTAGCTGTGGTAGTTTCTTTCATCTGAGATATGTTAGTCAGAAAGAAATTGTTTACTTTTAGCGCCTCTCAAAAAATATGTTAATTAGCTATAAATTATGCAAAATCATTGATTATGGGCTCC
>CACRXK020005582.1:5000-24384 GCA_902702795.2 Paramuricea clavata
CCGGATCTTCATCAGTGCTAATAATATGTGAGCCAACAGATCAAGACATTTTTTGTATATAAAAAGGGCGTGTGAATTAAACAAGTCACATATTAGCACTGATGAAGATCCGGGCTTACGGATTGAAAGCTTTGCAGTAATAAATTTATGTGGTGTTTCCACAAACAAAACTATTATATAGTTGTCCCACAGTCGCCATCTTCCTAGCAAGTGTCGCTCGCATGATCATTTGTCATTTGATAATACGTCATTGCTTTCAAAAAATGCTTTCAACACCTTTTCTACAAATGATGCTATAGATAAACAAGCATGTTTATAAACAAGCTGCAGGGAAAACAACCAGGAAATTTTCAAGAAAATTGGGCTAAATTTTCCAGAAAATTGGCTATTCCATTTAATATCCATAATCTCCCTTTTTAACTCCGGAATTCCTCATGGGTAAACAAATTCTCCTGTGGAATTCTTCAGGGGTTGGTTATTTCAAATGCAATTCCTTTAGGGGTCAGATGTAAAAATTGTAATTCTTCAGGGGTAACAGGAATTCTTCAGGGGATCTCTTTTATGTCAGGAATTCTTCAGAGATATGGTAAAACCATTGTCCTTGATAGGGGGGTTACGTCTTTTAAATGGAATAGCCCAATTCAAAACAAGCCCCAAAATCTTGTAAAACTTTCTGAAAATTGTTGAGAAACATTTCTCTCGTCAAAACTATATTAAACTTTTGACGGATAAAAAACCACCATTGAAGGAAAATTCATTCTTGACATTTCTTGTATGATAGTGCTTATAATTATTTATAATTATATATTATATATTATATATAATTATTTATAAGCGCTATCATACAAGAACTGAAGTATATAGCATCCAATTATTACATTTTGTAAAGTAGTACTATAAAACAGTTTTTTGCAACAGCTTTCAGCAATTCAGGCTGGTAGCGTATTTGGCAAAGGTGTTGTGAAAGTTTTCAAACTATTTCGCTCCAGCGTAGTGTGAAAGCGATGGCTTATTGTGACTTTTCTACATTGTTGTCAAATAGCTCCGGCGTGGTGGTGGAACACTTGGCGGCTTCTTGTGAACACAAACACATGGCAGATTTTGGTGGATAATTTGCAGAAATTCACTTTGAAATTCGATCAAGTAAAATTCGGACTGAAATTCAATGTAACTTGCGACTGATTGAGAAGCGTTGCTGTGTTTACTTACATGTTAATGCATTTTTTAGTATTACTGCATTCCTTAACCTCGCCCTTAATATGACAGCCATTTCTATTTTCTAGGCACACACCTCGCAAGGAAGCTTTTATTGACTATATATTGAAACTAAATATTCTAAATATTGAGTTTAGTTCACATAGCAGTCTCTTAATTCAAGCAACAGTTTAATAACTATTATTTTTAACACTTGAATAATTCAAACTTATACATACAAAAACTGCAAAACTTTACTTTTATATAAATAAAGTGTGTAAATTTTCGACTCATTCTCAACATGCAGGATACACTGTTACAGCGAGTTAGTTTTTGGTGACCATGCATGCAAAAGTGGGCCGCTATTTTGCTTACGAGTTACGTGGACGTATAATTATTGCTGTTACATAAACGTTCCAGTTTTTAAGGGCTATAGCCGATACACATAGCTTTATCACTGTCTAAAACCTTCCGACAATCTTATATCCGCATTTCCTCCCCCCCCCCCCTTCGGACATCCTAAGACATTTTTCCTCACTCCCCCTTCGGACAGCATGGGGGTATGGATCTTTTCTGGAACAACCCATTGACCGAAAGTGCCTAAATTTCCCATGAATTTGCCCTTGGTAAGTTGTGTGTTTCAACGATCAAACTGCGAGGTAAAACTTCCTGTCTCTAAGCTGTGCTTCAATAGCTGTAATGTTTACAAAATAGTGAGTTTTGAAGCAAAAATTAATTTTGAAATTGGGAAAGCCAATAGGCAATTCCAGCTTTTAGTTTATGCGTGCAGGGGACGATGGGAAATAAGGTATCACATTGCTGATTATGCTGAAAAAATAAAAATGGTGGCCGTGTAAACACGTAGTGATAGCTTATACTTGTAAATATTGAAATATTTCGGTTGTTTTTATTGAAATTTTTCAGCATAATCAGCACTATGATACCTTACTTCCCATCATCCCCTGCAGGCATAAACTAAAAGCTGGAATTGCCTATTGAGTGCAATGTAAACAATTTCTAGCACAGCAAGCAGGATAAAATCTCATAAACGCAAGCAAAATTCATCCCGCTTACCAGGCTATCTCGTTTAGCAGGCCAGCCCTGCTTCCAGGGTGGAAAGTTTGTTTCTTGTGCGCCGAAGATTTGATCAAGGTTCAGTAACATGCACCAGTGGCTGCACAAATCCTTTTTTAAAACATGTTCACATGCGCCGCCGAGTTGCAATATCAACACTTTTAGAATGAGACAGAACAGATACTAAACATTTGAAATACGGTCAGTCAGTGCTCAATCAAATTCCCTTTATTAAATTACTGAAATACAGACATAAATGGTTGAGAACGTTGTAGTGTGCGCAAGTAAATATTTTTTGTACGCCAGTGCACCACGCCAGTTCGTTTTCCCATAATTCTGCGCCAAAATGGAGCAAATTTATGAATTTTCCACGCCGAAGATCTTCGGCGCAAACTACAAACTTTCCACCCTGGCGGCATGCTTCCATATAAACAGCCCCGTAGAAATGTTTCTTAAAATATTTGTAAATTTTTCCCCCCGACCTTTCTAACTCTCAAATAGTTCATTACACATTTATTGGTTAGGGAAGGGGTTGGGGTCTGTTTATCCATACCTTATCTTAAATATTCCGTCCGACTACAGTAGTCAGTACAATTAGCAAAACCAAACTAGGCCACAGAATAAAGAAGATAGAGCAGAAGGGTAACTCTAGTCGTTTCCCTTATTGTTTTACGTCCACGAAAATTTTAACTCGCTCATGCCAATCCACGCCATCCTGGCTAGTACAGCTGGAAGTTTTTATCAGGTTTTGGTCAGTGAACTCTCTCTCTCTCTCTATATATATATATATATATCTGGAATGATAACATTCAGTCATTTGATTGTGAAAACAATGAAGCCTCGATACCAGTCTTTCACGCGGATTGGACGTCAGTCTCTCAAACGTCAGGTTTACGCGGATTGGACGTCAGTTTCATTCCCCCTCTTGCAAACCGTTGCACGGCCAGTATAAATTTGAACGCAATCACGAAAAAAAAATTAAAAACATGGCCAATTCAATGCAATACATTTTAGGAGCAAACTGTTTTGCTCCTAAAATTTACTGCATTGAGTTCGCTGTCGGAAAAAAGTCAAGGAAAACTTCCCCGTGTGGAGAAAAGAATAGGCTTTTTCAAATATATTGTGTCGTTCTGGATGCACAAGGAAAGAGATATTCTTGCGAGGAAAATTTCATTTCACAGGTAGGTAAATTGACTTGCAACTGTGACTTTGCCATTTTTCACAATTGTTTGAATTGTTTTTTAGTTTACCAGTTTTATAGTTTTTAGTCAATACACTGGTACGTTATTTTTTAAAGAATTTATTGTGTGATCGGAATTTGCCTGCCAGCAAAATGTAAATGAATATGTATGCGTGTTTGAATATAAATTAGACCATATGGGCTTAGTGAAAAATTATTTTAATAACTACGTTTCGGAGTAAACTCCATCTTCAGGTTAAAAGTGAATAAAGATATAAAAACTGTGATAAAAACTTTCAAAACAATTACAAATTTTATATGTAAGTGATTGTTCTTGAACAGTTGATGACGAAGACAATGACGAATACTTATGTCGTGATTTTTTTTGTCGGCTTCACTTTTCACTCGCTGTTATCATTCCATATATATATATATAGAGAGAGAGTTCACTGGTTTTGGTAGGTACAAAGTGCTGGTTGTACTAGCCAGGATGGCGTGATTGATGACGAATCGCTTGTAAAAATGCGGACAAATACTTGCTTGAGTTACGCTTCTGGTATACCCAGTGAACTAAAAATACCTGGAACGCTACCTCCAATAGGATTGGCTTATGATCGGATGAAGCCAAATTTTACCTCCAGCCGTGTGTGTTCTACCTCCAGACACGCGCATTTGTGTTGCGAGACATTCTCGCGAGACCATTATGGCGAAGTGACTGAATGTTTTTTCTCGGACGAATGGATCGAAAATTGTCGTTTATTTAGGGTTTTAAGCTATATTTTTGTATTAAAAGTGTATTTAAAACATATCTTGAACCCTACCTACCGACTAAAATTGCAAGGAAGAAAGTAACTGATTGGAGACAACAAGTGCATATTTGAATGACTGGAACGTTTATATGCAGATGAAACTTGAGAAAGATAAGTAATTCTTTATCTTAACGTATTAAACATATATTTATAACAACTTCATTGATTGTTAAACAAGATAAGTTTATTTAATCTGTATCTATCACTTTGTTTGCCTTCGTTGACGACTTGTTCTTGTTCTTGTTCCGCGAAAAAAACTTTCTTAATGTCTTTAATGTTTATACTTGTTATTTTGTACCTTTAAAACTTAATAAATACTCTACTACAAAACATAATTAAACTGTGGTTGGTAGTTTGATCTTGTTAGAATACCTTTTTTCCTATAAACTTTCAGACGAATAAATTGGAAAACGAATGAGCAAAATAGGGAAATTCACACAAATACTTATGATTAGACCACGGCAAGCTCCACTCCTCGCTCAACGTTTTTTTTTCAAAAAAGGAAATTTAATTATGAATTCTACACAAATACAGTACCGATCACGGGACAGGAATCCCGTCCCGCGAATATTAAAATCCGAATTTAAAATAAAACGTTAAGAAATATGACATTTCGCGCCTAATTTCCGAACTTGGAAATGTAATTGGCAAGTTCACAACGAAGTTGGGAACCGCACGTTGAAAAGTGACTTGAAATTGACAATAACCAAGGTCTCCAGTAGCTATATTAATCCAAAGTGGTTTCTGAATATGTATGTATACTTACCTGCAGAAAGATATAAAATGTAGGCTAGAATATCTTTCACGCTTCAACATAACAAAATCTTTACATTTTCGTTTAATTTCTCCACCACCTCCGACCATAACAACATCTTTTGTCGCTATTCGTGAAACGCTATGCAACCGCATACTTTGACACTTTAGACTCTTTAGTCAGTTCACGAAGCATTTCGAGACTTTTTTCTTTCAATGTGAACACTCCAATTAGACAGAGCAGTGAAGTTTTTGCAGTACAGAACAAACCGGACGAATGAAAAGCTTGCGACCTTGTATCGGCTTTTATTAGCGCGTTCGGAATTATTTTGGAGTCGATGACTCACGTTGTTTGTCAAAAACAGAACATCAATCGGTTTTCGGCACTGTCTATTGAGACCAAAGACAGTGGGCCTTTTGTCTTGATCGGTTATTGTCTTCTGAAATTAATTGCGCTGTGAAATCTCTTTAACGATATAGCTCGTAGATTTTGTGAAAACTCGTAAGTCCCAAAAGGCAAAAAAGTCTCTAAACATCCAAATAACGGAAAATCCATTTCAAATCTCAAAAAATCTCGAAAAAAAATGATATAAAAACGGTTTCAGCTTTGAACAAATTTCATTAATAAAGATGTGCAGCATACTGTCGAAACAAATCTTCTACTGTAAATGTCTTTAGCAGGCTTATTTCGGCTTTCCCGTCCACGCAACAACGCGGGATGGGATTTCTGTCCCAAACGACGTTCCCACGGGACAGGAATCCCGTCCCGCAAGGGACTGTTAACTTTCCCGTGATCGGTACTGTAAATTAAAAATATTTTACTCTAGAGTTTTGAAGGATGTTTTTATTGTAAAAAATGTACTGGTAGGTGCATTTTACGTCGTTTTAAATCATGTTTTAGTGCATTTTTTTACCCAGTTTTGGAAATTAAAAAAACCCGCGTTCATTTCTGTTACGTGAAAAGACTGGGCATGACAACAGTGGGCATGCCTGGGCATGGCTTCACATTTCCGGCTGGAGGTATCGTTCCAGTTATTTTTAGTTCAATGGCCAGGTGATCTCGTGCTCGTATTTTAGCCAATCAGCGCTCAGAAAGGGCTGTCCGAATAGAAATCCATTTTGATGTATTCCGTCAATTATATCTTTCGTTATTCTTTATGAAACTAGTTGAAATTTTGTAATTATGTTTGGCTATGAGAACTATAGCTCTGACAAAAATATGGAATCGAAATAAAGTATATTACAGGAGATATTCAGTTGTTTTAATCATAAAATGGATTTCTATTTGACAACTAGTGCCAGTACTTTTCCGCGTATCAAGATCATGGGTATACCTTCCTATTCTGTGACTAGGCGTACTGTTCCAGTACTTCGTATTAATGTACAACTAAATGAACTAATTATTAAAAAGTAAACAGACCTTTAAACTGAAGAACTTGATTGGCTTGTATACATTGGTTTCTTTGTCATATAGTTCAATTGCTGTTGCTTGTAAATGTTTTATAAACCAGTACTGCGAAGTAGCGGAATTTCGGGCCGTCTTTCACAACAAATAACATCACAACAACTGCACATCATTTTCTCTTTAATACAGAATCATTTTCCCCGTCCATTGAGTTATAATTTCCAAAACGAACCAGTCGCTATAACGTAAAATAAGCGGGTATTTGTGAACAAAAATGCCCTTTGATATGAGACGAGGTAACCAGCGCCATCTTGTCTTCTCCAAACATTACAGATTTTCCCGCCAAAACCCGCCCCCAAAGTCCCGTATGTACCTGACGTCACAAGTGTCATCGACGGGGGGGGGGAGGACTACCATATTTGGTGGTAAAATTTTTTCAAAAATACGCACTAAATCCAATTTTAATCTCTTTACCTTCGCTACTTTTGCTTTCCACATGCCAACAAAACTACCTTCTTAGCACATACATAGCATACGCTTTATAAAATACTTAAAAAAATGGACCTAAACAATATTGGAGCGACAACAATTTTGGAAAGTTTCTCCGGAAATTTGTCTCACTTGATGAAAAAACTTTTTCATCTCTTTTTTTCTTTTCTTTTTTTCACATTATTGTACGTTGGAACAGCACTATAGTATCAATAGTATCAATATATATATAGCCTTAGAATGTTATATATTTTATGGCAATATTTTATAAAAATTTCATCGGCAAGTTGCTGAATCTGATATCTAAATTTGATGTCATGTTATGTTTCAAATATAATATAATATTAAATGATAATTAATGTGCTCTACTCTACTATTTTACTCTGTCAGAGCTGTACAAACTCAGGTTATTTTAGCTCCGGCAGTCAAAATTCCGGCAAAGAAATTTTAAGGAAATTTCATATTTAAAAGTAGAAGCAGGTGAAAGTATTTCAGTGTAATTTCAGAATTTATTTTATTCCTTTTTGAGCTTTCTCCTTTACTGATCAAATCTATGTGCTTCGATCGGTGCTCGTTTAATTAAACAAATGAACGTTTTGTAGAAAGTAAAATCGCATGGCATTGTGGTATAAATTTTTGCCCAAAATTCATTGGGGTCAGCGGAATTTTGTATCAAAAGCGATAGCAATGCGCTTGCAGAATTTTCGAATCGGAGCAAGTAATTAAACTGTATAGTAAATAAGTAAAGTTCAAATCGTTCAACTTAATTTTTCCATTACCAAAAGTTCATTGAAATATGAAATAATTTTTCATAATTTTGTCTGCCGGAGTTTTCCAACTCTGGCTCAGGCAAAATATGCTGGAGCTCTGGCACACAGCTCGCCCTCTACTCTGAGGGCCCCCTATACTTTTTGCGTGAAGTGTGAAGGGCTTATTTTACTTCGCCGTGAAACTCACGCACTCCCTATACGTTTTGCGTGAAGCGCTTATTTTACTTAGCCGTGAAACGTGATCGATGATTTTCTTAATCCGTGACTCGTGAAAAGGCAAAATATTTTTACGTGAAAGCATATTGTGAAGAGGTATAGGGGGCCCTCTACTCTGTCTAACGGCGGACAGTTTTACTCGTCAGGGGGAGAATGCTGGGAAGAATAACTCAGGGAAGAATTACCCAGGGAAGAATAACCCAGGAAAGAATTACCCAGGGAAGAATAACCCACTTCTTCCTAGAATTTTATGAAACTATATTATGCATAGTTACATGGGAGTCCATGCAAATACATTTTTGCATAATAAACATACATTTTTCAAACCAGCAGAGAGTAAAATTGCTTACGGTAGAGTACAGGTCCTTCCTGGCATTTTACCAAATCCAAGGGACTAGACCTCCTACATCACTGCTGTGCCTAACTTTATTACTACCATTTGCAATCAACTTAGGGGTGGAAACATTGTAATAGCTAAATGCCACTTAATGAGTTTGACATGAAAATTGGTTGCCCGGAATATAATGCACTTGCCATCAGGTCAAGCACTCTCCCCTTGATGAGTAAAATCATCTGGTGTTAGACAGAGTAAAATCATCTGGTGTTAGACAGAGTAAAATCATCTGGTGTTAGACAGAGTAAAATCATGGTGTTAGACAGAGTAAAATAATAAAGTAAGGTCATTTTATAACCAAGTGATTTGATGACTTAATTAGTCATAAAGTGTTGATTTGAGCTGATCTAACTTGCCCTAATCAGAAGTGGCTTGTATATTTCATAACTCAATAAATACACCCTTCTAGAAAGTAAGTCATAATCACTGATGTAATAACACACAAGTGCGCTCTCCCCTTGACAAGTAAAATCGTCTGGCAATAGACCGAGTTAAAAATAAAATAACATAACATAAATTTAATCTTAGGCTGCTGCATAGACCTAATTGACAGTTAAGAGATTGACCCTACAGTATATATACTGTATAACAACTTCCAAAGGAAAATTCTAACATAAATATAGAACTAGTTCCTATAACTTTAGTAATCAATTAATCAGAAGCTAAATAAATATAGCGAATTACCTTCCTTATATGTATACAACAATATATAAAAATAATTGATACAATGCTATTATAAACAAAGCCTATTAAGAAACCTATTGTCCCAAATTAGTGAGTAAGTGTTGGGGTTCTACTATAAATTTCAAGCATCGTTTGGCAAATTACTTATAGGCATGTGAATTACGAGAAGTTGTGAGTAACAACGAGATGTATCAAACAACGTTTACAGCCAAATTATTTGTCTAGTAGTCTGACTCTACCGAACACTGCTACCGAAGTATAGCTTCGAGACTAGAGCTAAAAGACCAAGTCAAGTCCGTAATGTAAACAAATCCTTTGTTTAATACATTTTGAACTGCTAATAATAAGACATACTAACTAAATACCAAACACTTTATTTCTGGTTCGCTATTGTAAATGAATATAAACTAGAGTACGTTTCAATTCAAAAAAGTTGGAAAGATTTGGGCAATGTGGGACCCCCTTTGTTATGAGCAGAACTGATGCGCAGAACTTGACATGGTCTTTAAACTAAAAAATATTATGCACCTATCAACGTTAACCCCGAGGGGCCGGCAAAGCGTGGGGATTTGATCAAGCAGGTGGTCCCATGGGTCGGGATTTGGACTGACACTTTTTTTCTAAGTGGCCCGAGGGTGGGGATTTTTGACAGATTAACACTGATCTCAGACGATATACTGAAGAAACCTGAGCCAATTTTAGAACAAACTCTGACTCGTCCCCAGTCGCCCGCGTTGTAGCTGTCAACGTCTAACCCGCGAACGGGCATATTCTCCCGCACTAAAATGTAACGAGGGACTGTGGAAGAGTCAGGAACAAACTGAAGACTGGGCACTAGTTTATCGCTTGCTGTCTCACGCGTTGTTTTTACAAGAAATATGAGTAATTCCATGCCATTTCAACACAAAAAAAAAACGGATTTGACACCCACCCTCTCCAAATTTCTTTATATTTCGCAGGCAGTTAATTAACACTGTGTGGGAATAGTTTAAGTTCAAAATTTGAGCATCGTAGCTGCAATAGTTTTTGAGATATCGCAATTCGAAATATGGCCCGAAAAGCAAAAAAGTGGGCGTGGCCAGTGCTAAATTCACCGTTACCCTATTTTACATTTGACCTGTAACTTCATATCCGTAAATGGTATATCCATCACAATTTGCACAAAGATGTATTTGTATGCGGATATTTCAAATATTACACTTCCATCTTCGTATCTGCAACCAGTAATGTGTTATGGCACAGCAAAAAGTCTAATTATGTTTTTCTGAAGACACAAAATATACATCATCTTTATTGGAAAAATTTTTATGGAAGCCATACAGACACAACAGTAATTTTTATTCCACATCATATCCACATGCTATTCTACTTTTAAGCAAAATTTGGTGATGGTTAGTTGCCTGCTTTAAAAAGTAGAGCCCTTTAAAGTTGTCATATTTTCTAAATAACTTTAATAGTACATTTTGGGTGTTTGTTAAGAATAAAATACATTCATTGAGAAATGAGACTGCCAAATACTTTTATTAATGTTTCATTCGATCCTTCTTTATTGATAGTGCATATTTAAAATTTGTTTTAAAAGTTTAAAAATTACATATTTATTAATAGTACATACACAAAAAGAATATCAATGGATGAAAAGCATGCCATACAATTTATTTCTTATCTACCCCTGCTCGTGAACCAGTTGTACTTTCAGTGAACTCTTTTATTGTATGCTTGTAAGATGATGAAAAATGGCTTGATTTGATTGAAGAAGTTGACAATGATCAAAGAAATGCAAAAATTAATAAGGTTTATGAACCCAAAGTGCATCGCAAGATCATATTTCTGGCCAGTAAGAGGATACTTGTTAGCGATTGACCGATAATTGCGTCGCGTACTCGTGTCAGCCATACGTTTCAACGAAAACTCTTAAACATCTTTATCGAGCTTTATTCCAACCACACTTTGATTACTGCTCGATGATTTGGGGTATTAAACTGTGGCGAATCTTTAAGAGGCAATCTTCAGAAACTCCAAAACTGAGCTGCAAAAGTTATTACAGTTGACTCATGAAATACGCTCCATAGATATTTTAAAGAAACTAGATTGGAAAACGTTAGGTGAAAGAATGACGGAGCAACGACTAAAATATGTATCAAAAGCACTTACATGCCAATTTCACGAAAACATTTCGGACATGTTTAAACTATATAATTCAGATCGATATGAATTAAAAAATAACAAAAATAAGTTGATGTTGTTGAAGCCAAAAACAAATTCAATGAAACGAACTTTCGGTTATGCTGCCGCTAAAGTTTGGAATGAAAGAAATAAAATTTTTATATAATTTTATCTGGGTGGGATTGGAGTGAATAATAAACTTTGAATGTCCTTCTAATATTATTTGGGTGGTTCGGGGAGGGTGGGTGCATGGGAATCTCTTATACTGTCTGTAAGTACACGGCTTAGTGAAAAGTAACGACAACTTGCTAATATTTTTTTAGTCGATTAGCTACCGTGTTACAAGATGTTTTTAATAAACAAATAAATAAAAAATTATAATCGGAGTCGGACCGATTTTTGCTTATCGGTAGAATAATTTGTATTTTCCGAGTCTGTAAAACCGATTGTTGAGAAAAAACGCACTTTAAAAATCATATATATTGCACGGTGATACAGGTTGAATGCACTTTTTATGTGAAAACAACAACTGTTTAATCTCTTGCGCGAACGGTAGCGTGTTGCATAGTAGGTGTGGAGTAAACCATTGCCGCGACGAAATGATACATGAAGCGTGTCATTTATGTACAGGTTTAACGAACTTTGGTTGCTACTAGTAACATATTACGTTGGAAATTATCATTCAAATCTCGAAATGGTTACGACGTCATAGAAAATCAGAATCGGGTATATTATTGGATGAATAATTGATAATAATTAGTCAATCACTAATACTTGTTGGGTTTCGGATGAGAACATTATTTCTAACATTGGTGTTCCGAACAATAGTCACTGGGAGGCAGTAAAAACTGCAGCTTAAAGACCAAGAAGTCTTACGCACATTCATGGATAAACAGTAGTGATCTCTATATATACTGCATCGATTTTGATCAAAGGCAATTTGATACAAGAAATAACAGTTACTCTTGGAGAACATAATGTACTATTAAAAAAGAATAATAGAATCAAACATTAAGCTATTTGGCAGTCTCATTTCTCAATGAATGTATTTTATTCTTAACAAACACCCAAAACGTACTATTAAAGTTATTTAGAAAATACGACAACTTTAAAGGGCTCTACTTTTTAAAGCAGGCAACTAACCATCACCAAATTTTGCTTCAAAGTAGAATAGCATCTGGATATGATGTGGAATAAAAATTGCTGTTGTGTCTGTATGGCTTCCATAAAAAATTTTTCCAATAAAGATGATGTATATTTCGTGTCTTCAGAAACACATAAGCTGTGCCATAACACATTATTGGTTGCAGATACAAAGATGAAAGTGCAATATTTGAAATATCCGCATACAAATACATCTTTGTGCAAATTGTGATGGATATACCATGTACGGGTATGAAGTTACAGGTCAAAATGTAAAATAGGGTAATGGTGAATTTAGCACTGGCCACGCCCACTTTTTTGCTTTTCGGGCCATATTTCAAATTGCGATATCTCAAAAACTATTGCAGATACGATGCTAAAATTTTGAACTTAAACTATTCCCACACAATGTTAACTGCCTGCGAAATATAAAGAAATTTGGAGAGGGTGGGTGTCATGCCTGTGTTGAAATGGCATGGAATTACTCATATGGAGATTTCTGGACAAGAAATAAATACTTATAAGCCATTTTATAATTTTATTAATATCGATTTATACTTATATGTTAAAAGTTCACATTATGTACTATTTAAAACATGAGTAGGAGTGTGTTTTATCAGATATCAAACGCGAGACGCACAACTTAAAATACGACTACAAAAGAATACTAATTAGGGCGAACAATTATATAAGAATACTGACAATCAGTGGCGTAGCTAGCGGTCCTGCTTGTCCTGCCCAGCAGGACTAAAAATTTCCCCAAATTTCCTTACTAAAACATTGCTTTATTTCTCTTGAAGCTTTAAAAATTTATCATTATCATTTTGTTATTTTGTGTCATTTTCTCGTCTTTTTCGTTATTATTTTCTAAAAAGTTTTTCGCATTGTGTTATATTTACCCAATTTTACAGCTTGCCGTGTCTGTTACCTAGCAACTGCAATTCTACATTGATTTACACGCGCTCGTGTTTCAGTCCTGCCATTTTCAAATGGCAGGACTTGCTAGTATATTTCATAGTAAACTCATACAAGAAATCTTGGTTTCTGATTGGATAATTAGGTCTGCGCATGCTCAAACCAACTGTTTACAAATGCGAAGTCCTGCTCTCTCGAAAATTGGCAGGACTTGGCCTTGTATTGTCTTTACATGCGAGCTTTCCGCGTGACTAAACACACTTTTTACTAATTCTGTCGAGATTACTCAAGTTATGAATATGGAAATCAACGAGTGTGGAAGCCCAATGTGATTTTAATATAATTTCTGGCTTCTGCTAAGATATTTTAGCTCACGAAATGCATGTGAACAGACTCGACTGATGATTGTGTATTTTTATAATACAATATATTAAATGGGGAATACAAACTTCATTTGTGAAGATTGTCGTATTGATATAAAGTAAGAACGTAATATTTACTGCCAGTTCATCTGCTTTGTGCATTTGAAACGAGCACTTATATGGAGTTTAATTTTAAAAATGATATACTGTACCAATTCACACTGTTTTAAATGTAGATATTTGGCCGCATACACTATATTATTAAACGCTATATTAATACCATAGGCATAGCGTACTGAATTACATTCAGAGTGCTGATTGCCAGGCATAGTGATCTGTAGTTGATACCACTCCATTATATAAAGCTTAACACATTACTAACAAACGTAGTGAATTTTTAACGAATGCTATAGCGGTAGCGTTATAGTGTATAAAACGCCGTGTTCAACTGTATAATAGTTACGCAATTGTTGACTATGTGCATGAGGTTGGATTATGTGTTGATCAAGTGAAAGATCGTATTACAGACGCGTATTGTAAACATGATATTTTCCTCTTTCGTGACTATATTTAGTTACATTTTCAGCTAAGTTGAAAAATATATAGTGAAATATGATAAAAAAATGCATGGATTTCAAAAAGTTACAATATTTTTTTTCTAAAAAAATTATCAAAAATTTTCCGCTAATCACGCAATTTTTTGATGTTCCCTTTGGAGTATTTCGCCGTGAAATCGCAGGAAATGGCCATTCCAGACTTCTAAAATTCAAAATTTCCCGGAGGAGTATGCCCCCGGACCCCCCTAGAATGTGTGGGTCTTAGAGCAGGACTAGTCAAATTTCGCTAGCTACGCCACTGCTGACAATATAATTATATAAGAATACTATGTTTTATTAGCCTGTGTTCCAGTCTATTGTAACCGTGGTGTAGCGGACTGGAACACAGGCTAGTGTTTTATCAGATATTATAAACTCACTTCACATGACATAATATGGCTGACATGATTGGCTTATTGCATTTTTAATCCATCCCCCCCCCCCCTATGGAGAACATCCATTTTTTGGACCCCCTCCCCTGGAATTCCGTAGATGTGGATGAATTTCCGTCCTACCCCCCTGGAATTCTGCGATTTTTTACAAATTTCCAGCCTACCCCATGGAATTTCCACAGATTTTTAATCAATTTCTGCTCATCCCTTGGAAATTCCACCGATGGTTTTGACCTAGTCTCTGGAATTTCCACATTTTTTGTTTAATAGGTAACCATCCCTTGGAATTTCCATGTTGTTTTTTTAACCTACCCCGTGGAATTTCCACAGATTTTCTTTAAAAATTAGACCCTCCCTTGGAAATTCCTTCTTTTTTTGTTGAATTTTAGGAAGGGGGGTCTGGAAATTCCAGTATCCTCCATAGGGGGGGGGGGTGGTGGTTTAAAATGCGATAAGCCATCCCCACCCCTTGCCCGACCCCCTTCTCCCTCGGGGTTAACATCACAGAAAAGAAAATGGACCAGAAGCCTCACTGTATATCTTTTCCTAACATTTTCGTGTCCGCGATTTTCGCCATGCGGATCACGAATTTCGCATGCTAGATGACATGTGTGACACTTGCTGCGAACATCACATCAGCGTTCGTCAGCAAAACGGTTAAAACAGCAATCTTTATTACCTAGTGATGGCGTTTGATGGCGTCGTGATTACACTTGCTGGCTCGCGCCCGCGCATAAAAAATCTCGGACATAATTTTGGCTAAGTGAGGCTTCTGGTCTATTTTCTATTCTGTGTTAACATTGATAGGTGCATTTATATTGATTCGAACCCTTTAAAAACTTACCATTAAGACAGGCTGTTCTTTCATTCAAGCGTTGTTTCTTTATCCATGGTCGAATTGCCAGTAGAATTTTTGATAAACCAGTACCGCGATGTAGCGAAATTTCGGAATTCGGGCCGTCTTTCACAATAAATATTAAACATCACAATAGGTCAACAACTGCACGTATTTTTCTCTTTGCTACAGAATCCTTGTCCGTTGAGTTATAATTTCCAAAACTAACCAGTCGTTATAACGTAAAAAAAGCGTGTATTTGTGAACAAAAATGCCCTTTGACGACACGAAGTAAACCGGCGCCATCTTGTCTTCTCCAAACATTACAAATTTTCCCGCCAAAAACTCTGTGGTGAAGTCCCGTATGAACCTAACGTCACAGGTGTCATGCGCAGAGGGGGCTACCGTAAAATATTTTAAAAATACGCACTAAATCCAATTTTAATCTCTTTATCTTCGCTATTTTCGCTTTTCACATATTGTTCGACCCAAGCACGATTGTAACACAACAATTTTTGCTCCCCAAACATTTTAAAATCAACAAAACACCGGGAAAATCCAAAGTTGTCTGAGGAGCCACTGAGCTGTATACAGCACTGGCACACGAAAGTAATGTCTGTCTGTCTGTCTGTTTTTCACGTTCTCAGGCCTTACTTCATGTAACCAAGCTTGTTCTGGCTCGAACAACATGGCCGCTCAAATTTTCCAAAAAATCATACCAACAAAACTACCGGTAGCTTCTTCTCAGCACGTACACAGCATACGCTTTCTAAAATACTTCTAAAATGGAGCTAAACCCACCTAAATGCATCGACGAAATTAAATTCACCAAGCAGTGTTTCAAAATTGGAAAATCTGACATCGGAAGCGGAAAATTGTTGGTTTTAATGGTTTACTCAAACTAGTTTAATACTACTACTAGTGGCTAGCCTACTAGCCTTTTAAGCGACGAGATATCTAGCCGTCTAGCGTGCTGGTCCATAGTAAGAAATTAGTTGGCTCTCGACATCTATTGTTCAGGAGTTTGCTGTATGACGAGGCAGAGGGTTTTGAGGGCCTGAGGTTGATTGGGCCATTCCATTTAATGTACACACCCCTATGGACGAGTTCAATAAAATTTGAACCCCCAGGAAATAAAGATCAAAGTGCCAACACACCAACACAAACACCGGAAATTAAGAAATTTTTGCCTTGCCCCTAAGAAAAAACTCAAAGATCAAAGGATGCTGATGCACACAACCCCTCAGCAACGGCTTTTTCAACCCCCCCTCAGAAATTCTCGTCCATAGGGGGTGTGTATATTAAATGGAATGGCCCATTGTTTTGTTAATGTCGCAATGTGGCGAGGGGGTAATGACAAAGGGTACCTCCCTCGGACAACAGCCTGTGAGCGGTATTCGGCAAGTTAGCCGAAGTTGCTGAAATGATTAATACAGGTATTATAGAATGACACAGCGTGCTGAAATTATGTTTGGCATTTGATCAGGTTAACCCCAGTATATGCCCAGCCTGTGATTTCTGTGAAGCTTTTTTGTTCGAAATGACTATACAGCCAGCAGCCGACTATTTACTAAACTGCTGGCTATATAGCGACTATAGTAAAGTTGAATTTTTAACCCTAACATTTTGAGAGTTGGAAAAGGCTTTGTTTGGGGGGTGCGGGGGTATTTCCATGGTGTAGCTAGGGTACTCGCATAAAACACTTACAAGGGCAGAAGAACTACAGCCTACTTTGTATAGAAAATCGTACTGTCAACAAGTATTAACAAAAAATTCCATTCATTTGCCAAAGTATAAATGATTTTTCATTAAAAATGTAATTAATCCATCAGTTTAGTCAATTTTACAAGTACACAATGACAAGAAACGTTGCATTAATCTATTCATTCAATTTGTACCTGTGTGATCAAGAGTAATTATCTGACATTTAATTTTCAATTGACACCTGTAAAAACTGTAAATAATTTTTATTTCATCCATTTAAATAAGCCGCAGTGTGCCCTACTTTTTTTTACTTGTCTTATGCCAGACGATTTTAATCGTCACTGGGGAAGCTCTGCACCTTTAAATGGGTTAATCTTTGTCTTCTGTACTTGAAAATAAATAAGAACTGAGTGTATAATAAGAGTTCAGAAAATATACATTTTCATGTTGTTTATTTACATGATAGAATTTCTGTGGGCTTGGAAGCATGTGATGATTTCAAAACATTTATCCAATACCAAATTCCAGTATGCTATCAATAACTAGTCTGTGTACTGACTGTATTATGCTGGAATATAGTCTGTGAAAATTTGCTTGTCAACCCCCGGCTGCACTATAACTAGATCTGGGCAGTTACATGATTGGTCATAGTTAAGTTCAGCAGATCCTGATTGGCTGTCTTCAAACGTCAACAAAGATCTGGCTAACGTAAACAAGTCATATCACACTCTGCAATTGCCGTTATTTTAACTCGTTGTTGCATTTCATTTGTTCGTAAACAGGCCTCGTAAACAGGCCCTAATCGTAAACAGGCCCTAATCGTAAACAGGCCCTAAAACCATTGAAAATGAACCCCCTTTGGGTACTTAAGTTGATGAATTTCACTTCAATAAACGACGCACATATTCATAAGTATATGAATAAATCTTAGCTAAGCTACAACGCGTTCGTGATTAATTGCTTTTTCTTTTGTTATGCATTGTTTTAATTAGGCACAGAGGTGAAAATATGCAATTTTGACTAACATTTTTAATCGGCCTCGTACATGCTTATTTTTTATCCACTTGGCATGAAAAACATGTCACTCAATAGCTAAAAGCCTGATCTTTCCGAATATGAAAACCAATTGTTCATACGCCGAGTAATTCATGTATAATAGCGCGCTGAAGTTCGATTACCTTTTTTTTATACACTCTATATAAGCCAATCGGAATCCATTACGTTCAATCAGTTGTGACCAGAATCAACTACCCAGACTTGGGTAATACTGCTGGGGATTGACAAGCAAATGCTCCAAATTATCACAGGCTGTATTTAACCGAACAAACTGCCCATGCATCTACAGGTATAGTCTTCGATGAGGCCAGTGTGGAAAGTTTGTATTGCGTGGCGGATATCTCCAGCGCACAACTCCGATGCTTTCTATATAATTACTATCAATTTTTCCAAACTTTCCAGTCAGGCAATATTAAGGTCTGCTGGCAAACTGATATTTTTCAAAAGCCTGTCAAAGGTGTTTAACATTTTCTTAATGTTTGAAAATTTCTTAGTATCCGGTCGGGATAAAAGTCATTCACAGTTTGGAATCCAAAACCAAATTTTTGGTGTCCTGGAGATATCGGTATACTGCAAATTTCAGACCCTGCAGTCTGCCCGACTACTTTCAACGACACATAGATGTCCACTAAACTAACGTTTAGCCCACCTCTCAGTTCCCAATAATCCATGTTAGTTTTTCATAATTCACCATCATCTATACATTTTCTGCCTTGTTCTCCAGAGCTGCTTGCCCACCATCTTGAATTTGATCTTGTCCACTTTCATCCACATTTTTCTTCTGTATTTGGCTTGAAAATTCAATAATTCCTGGGGCAAATATGTACAATCCACTTAACACACCGAGAACACTAGCTACCATAATTTGTTGTAGAGGTAAACGAGAAAAAATCCCCATAGTTTGGGCAAAATTTCAGAAATCTTCAAATTTTTCCAGTATCTTCAACAAGAGTTCCATCAAAATACATTGGTGTACATTAAGGTACATTAGAGGAAAAATTCGGGTATACAGGTGGACTTCAGGAGACATCTCTGCCTCGTCCCCAGTCGCTTGCTATCAAATAATTAATTAGTAAAAGACGAAAAAAAATTAATGGGGGCGCGCGGGACGATGGGAAGGGGAGGAGTTGCGGAGCGACCACTGAGCTATACCACTGAGCTGTATAATAACTGGAGGACCTGCTCCTATACTTCGTTCAGTCATCGAAGTGAAGCCAAAAACATGGCGGATTTTGAGTGAAAATGAC
>CACRXK020005583.1:0-27600 GCA_902702795.2 Paramuricea clavata
TAAAAATACCGTATTACTCCCAATATGAGATGGGCTTCCACGCAGAGGGGCTTACATATGACGGGCGATTGTATACGAAAATAATTTTGTGTTCGTATGTATATACAGTGACATAGCATCCCCTTGTCAAATTAACGAAACATTATTGAAAATAGTATTTTTCCTGTTCGGTCACTCAATTTTGAGTTCTTGGCTTATTTACGGCTTGGTAGGAGAGGGTTATGTATGGTATGGAATGAGCGTTAGTGAGTATCCTGGGCTGGTAGACGTAGTTGATATTTGGGAGTATTGAGGACTTACAGTATATTCGGAGGTACACAGTAATACAACTCGCGCTAAAATTCTTTTTGGGCTATTTTGAGACACAAATCAGTGGCCATGTAACGGGAGGGTACGGTGGCGGAGCCAACCATAGGGACAGGTCAATGCTATGCAAATGTTTAATGATTTGCATTATTCCAACCATTAGAAATGCATTGACTTTATTAGCATAGCATGACCAGTTGCCATGGATAGCTCGCCACTGGTAAGATGTAAGTTTGGATTAATGTGAACATAGTAGCATCACCCTGCCTCCATGTAAATATGCATTCTTAATTACATGGCTGACAATGTATCACATTACAAATTTAAATGCTCAAGCGTTAATGTTAACCCATGTTAATGCGCAAGACATGAAGAGTAAAATCGTCTGGCGTTAGACTGGGCAAAATAATAAAGTTGGTTCCAGTTGGGCAGATTGCAGCTTAATGGGTTAAAAAATAAAGCGTAAAATGAAAACCGAAAATGAGATCGTCTTAATTAAAAACCGAAAATATTTACTAGAGGTAGTATTTCTTTTTCAGTTTCAGGGCATTAAATTTACTGGAAATGACCATTTTGAGACAGTCTGATTCGGCCAACATGTTTACTTTGCTTCATTGATTATTTTGCTACACCCTGATGTACCCTGGATTATGGAGTTTTCTGTTTCGCCGAAGCTGTAGCCTGCACTCGGGTGCAGCTGGCCAAGCATGCCTATCAAACTTGCATGACACCAGAAAACCTCTGCACCCAAGGTACACCCTGATGTGGTTCTTTATTAAATTAATCAACGATATTAGCAATATAGATTGCCAGCCCAAAGTTGGGCAAATGTCAAACGACCGTGTCAGAGTACGTCGCTCTAAGAAACGTTTGCGCAAAACTACTTGTATAATATGTTTTTTGTCTTTCAGGACTTTAACATAAAACATGAATTAGGTATAGAAACGATTTCATATCTCTTTGATATCGAAAACTAAATCTGGGTGTGATCCTTACGTTGATGTCACCATATTTTTGGTGCGTCGCGGTCAAGTCCATTTATTTTAGCCAATAAAAATGTTTACAAGTTAACTTATAGTTTATTACTTTACCAAAATTGGTGGATTTTTGCGGTTCACCCTACCTCCAGAAAAAAACGTCCAAATCCTCCCACTCGTGTGTATAATACAAACGAATCTCTTCTTGCGGACACATCTCTAATATGGAAGCTTTTCAATTACGGACACGTTTTTAAAAAGAATTCTCAAAGACGGACAACTCTCTTCTTTTCAAAATTGTCAGCTGGTACTGGTTTTACTGTAAAACACAGTTCACCTTCTTTATTTAATAGGGAGACATGCAGAAGGGAAAGCAACATGCCAGGAATGAAGAGGTTAGGTTTACGTGTATTTGCTTTCTGTTGCAGGGATTTAATATCTGTTGTCCTTCTTAGAAAGGGTCCGTATTAAAGAAGCTATGTGAATAGCAAATTACACGAGAAATTTGTCGGAAATCAAGGCTTTTTTAATACCATGGACTGGTGGGGCATTTTCCCCACTGGGCCCCTTTGTCTGCCCCACCACTGAAGAAAAAATATGGCCTATTGCCCCAAAGTCAGGGCCCTAGGACCTGTATTGAGTAAATGAGTTTAACACTGAAAATAATTTTATGTTGAGTTTGAATGTTTAGCATGCAATTTATTACAAATTTCACCGTTAAAACTTCGTTTTGAGAAGCTGAGATTTTTTTTAAATGTGTTTTCAGAATGTAGGAAATGCTATTTCAGAGACCCAAATTTTAAAAATTTCCTGGTAGGGGCATGCCCCCAGACCGCCTAGCTAACTCGTGCCTGCGGTACTCGGCTCACACCTGCGATCGCATACCATCTTGGAGGGAGGGCAAGGAAAATGGGCCCTTTGGCAGTTTTGCCCCACCACTGAAGAATCCTTAAAAAATGCACTGTCGGAAATTGTCCGTATTAAAAAGACGTTAGAGAGTATTAGAGTTGGGGAGTATTAGAGTAAGAAGGTTAAGGAGTATTAGAGTTGTCCGAATTAAAAAGGCGTCTGTGTTGGAGAGTTGTCCGTCTATATATTAAGCCATCTAATCGCATCAACTTGGTGATGTTGAATCCCCAAACTAAATTACGGGAAACACTCCGTATTTTGCCAAATACAAAACAATAAAGAGTTTAAGATCTATGATGCGGCAAGTCAACGACGCACCTTCAAAACAACGAAATTCTGCAGCACAAGATATATGAATAATTTGTGGTCCCATGGGGCATGGGTGTATCCTCAATAGCTGTATGAAAACGACTGCTGACGCCACACTATTCCTGTTCATCAATTTATGGCGAAATTTCCAGTTCAGATGCCAGAATCGTACACGACTAGTCGTATGGTGTAGATATGCCTTAAAAAGGAGAAGGAGTAATTCAAGGGAGTTATTAGAAAGGGAGGGCTAAAAATAAAGAATTTACCCCTCTGAATTTACCCGAAAGCTAACCAACTTTAATGTCAGTCAGTCCAGTTTTATCTTGAGGTCACTAGCCCAGCCTAATCGCGGGCTAAGGGTTAATTCCAAGAAAATTAAAACGAACGCAAACTTTCACTTTGGCAGTACAGTATTTGTGGCAAGATTTTATGCGATCATTTCGGTGGAAGAAGACACAAATATGTTATCTTGAATTGTGAAGTAGGAAAGATTTAATTGAAATGGCCAGTGCTTCATCAGAAAGTGTTCCTGTTGATGAAATCAACGAACTACTCACATGTTGCATGTGTTTGGAAACTCTGCACGAACCACGAAGCTTGGCTTGCTTTCATAATTTTTGTAAAGTGTGTTTAGGTGAGTAAGTGAAGGCAAAACAATTGAGAAGGGCTGCATTGTATGCATAGCCAGGCAGTCACTTGCCATACTAAGTTCTGTTTTTGTGTATTAAGCTTCCTCTCGACACAAAGTAGACGAAATCAATATATTTTAATAATTCATGAAAATACGCAGAATTTGTAGGATTTCATTGTAAATGCGCCGACAGAAGTCACAGATAAATATTTGCGCAGGGAACGCCTATATTGTAAACCAGCTAGCCTGCGTGGCAGGCCCTCAATTTTATGGGGGGCTTGGTTTGCAGCGGGCAGGATTTTGGCGGGCTCCGGGGGAGGAAAGAGGGCCTGCAGGAAAGCCCACCTTTCATGACTACATGCCGTTCAGATTCTGAACGGTTAATTACGATCACCTGATTGGTCAATACCAAGACAGTGATACTTGATACTTATCAACATTCTAATCTTAACAGCTTTCTAATCTTGAACTGTTGAACTTCGTGGCTATTTTTTCTTGTTCAGCAGCGATACAAAAGATGATCTCACTGGCCAGTCGTCAGGAAATAGCACAGGATACTGCAAACAATTAACGTGCATGGATGTAAATACTGATTCTGATGATGTACTATATAAAAGTAAGCAGTGAAGGGCTTTTGTCACAGGGTGGTCCAGCCACAGACAACAAGATTTCTAATTATTTGGTCTGTCTTTTTGTTTGTAGGGTTTCGCGTCACAATATTCCCATTCGGATGACCTAAAAGCACTTTTAATGATTTAAGTGACGAACGCCCTTCACACGTTTTCAAACCGTCGATGTTGAGCTTACTTAGTACATCGTCAGAATCAGTATTTACATCCACGTTGTCTGCAGTACCTGTGCTATTTCTTAATGACTGGCGAGTGAGATCATCTTTTCTATCACTGCTGAACAAGCATTTTTTACGTGCAGATTTCGATTCAGTTCTAGACATACTACCCGGAGAACATCGCGGAGAACAAACGCGATTTGATTCAGTTTGGTTGAATGGACTAGCGCCACGGTCAGCGGGTCAGGAGTTAACAGTTTACGCTTTCCTGATGTTTCCACATCTTTGGGCTGGTAATGGTGTTGAAACTTCTCGTGTAGTGTATTAACTGAAGATTTTAATTCCGTTATAAGCTCACGCACTTTTAGAATTTTTTTGGAAGCCAACTTTCTCACATATAATCTGAGAGCACATATTTTCGCAATATTGTTTGATTGACATGTTTACGTACAAGCGAATATTATTTCTTTCTTGCCAGGGTTTTCCCCAATTGCAGCTGAATTTTTATTGGTCAATTTTAGAAACCATTAATTATGTTATGACTGGGGCGTGTAGTCATGAAAGGTGGGCTTTCCTGCAGGCCCTCTTTCCTCCCCCGGAGCCTGCCAAAATTCTGCCCGCTGCAAATCAGGCCCTCCATAAAATTGAGGGCCTGCCACGCAGGCTAAGTTCTATACTATAGCTAGCTAAAATTTTGTTTTGTATATTTAATTTTTCATATAAACTTGCGTAGATCATTCATGTGTCTTTGTTTAGGTGAAATTAAGGAATAATTCTGGGAATAATTCGAGCCGGGAGCAGTTCTAAGGCGAGCAATTGATGAATTTCAGTGCGGTTTACGTAGTGTTATTTTAATATTATGTAAACAAAGCGCAAATTTGACCAAATTGACCTTCTCGCCGCTTCGCACACAGCGGCATACCCGAAGGTTTGACTTTAGAACCTTGGGGATAAAGTTGTCATCTGCATGTGGATGCAATTTTTCATTTCAGTTTTGGTCAAACAAACGCGAATTTTGCTTCCGAACTACGTTGTTACAATTTAGTGCACTTCCGCAACCTGCACAGAGGGGTGCCGGTGGCTTTCAAGGCTGACATCTTATCAACTAAGCAATCAATGAATTTGATATTTGTATGTTTTATAAGTAAAGATAAATAAAACAAATGGCGAATAAAACGTTTTGCCAGCGCGTTTAGTTTTGATACGGTGTATAAATATAAATATTAAATATTGCGAAATTTCGGCCTTGAAAGGTGACCAAATTCGAGCTTCTAGGAAAGTGAAAAAAAAGATTTCCAAAAAAGTATTCCAGTTTTATTAGTTCTTTACCAATCCCTTTTGATGTGCCAAGTTTCAGAGAAATTGATATTCTGACGCGAAGTTAGGGAGGCTGCCAGCACTTAAGGGGCGGACCATTAGAAAAGTGATGGGGGGGGGGGGGGAAACAAAAAAAAAATTCGTGCAAGGCAAATTAACTTTAAAAAAAATTCCTGCATGATCAAATTCGAGGAAAAAAAATTCCTGCAGAGCGCAATGAAAAATATAATTAAATCATTGTTGGCGAGATTGTTCATTGTTGGAAAACAGGGCCAAGCTTTATTTTATTCTGGACTTGCAATCCGCGATGTTAGTCATCTTTCAACAAAAGTAGGTCGTTTAATATCTTCTATAGACGTCTATAGAAGATTATAGAATGGTGGGCCATGTAGCCGCAAATTCAATTGCGGTGCCTTTGGCTTTGCATCATTTGGAATGGTATTTAAGAATTGGACGGCTTCATGTAATCATGTATGTCTTTTAATCAGAGTCAGACACAGGTATTAAATTAAACTGACTCGCACAGAGATACTACTGAAATCGTAAATTCGTAAAATAGATTGGAACTTGAAGTTGAAAACGTATTTTGTATAAAATATGTGTTTTTAATAAAAAGTCTGGTATTGGGGTTTGGCTTTGGGTGAATGGGTGGGGCTAGGTCTGTGGAAAATGAGAGATCTCTGTCTTTTGACTCCATGGCTGTATTAAAATATATAATAGTTTTCTACAACTTTTCAAAAGTAATTGTTCAAGGAATTTAATCACATTATTTATTGAAAGAACAGAAAATAGTTAGTCTTTTTCTTAATATAAACATGAAAACTGTATAGATCGTACACAATATCAACAAAAACATTTGAAATTATAAAATATAGTTTAGGGGCAGTTCACAAAATAGGTGACGCTATTTTAGTCAATTTTTCAGACCCCCTACCCCTATGTGACGTTGTGTGACGACTGCCAAAATACCCCCTCAAAAATTACGTGACTACTGATCATGCAAATACCCCCTCCAATTAAGAAAAGCAAAAATTTGAAACGTTCAAGCAGTTGCTATTTATTTTTCCGCTTGATTGATGTGTTAAATTTTGAGCCTGCAAGAGGTAGTATCAATGAAATACTTCATGTTATATTTACATTTGTAAGTCCCTTGACTCACTTTCTGTTTTTGAAACGTTTTTGATATTTAGAAATACCAATTTATTTGAAACCAAGTCATTTAATTTAATTTTTAATACATATGTTAACATTGCCGAGTGTCATTAAGCTTTTGTCATGTGACGCGGCTGTAAATAACCCCCCACTCCCATGTGTGATTATGTGACTCTTGCTAACCCTCCCCCCCCCCCTTCAGCGTCACATATTTTGTGAATGACCTTTTATGTACTATGTAATTAATATAAATTGTACAAAATATCCAATCCATATCCATCTTTATCTGGCTGAGACACTGCCTCCTCCTCCTGACTTCCCTATTCATCTTCACTGTCTTCATCTTCACTGTCTTCATCTGAGCTACTACCGTTTATATCAACAATAACTGGTTCAATAGCACTTTGCTTTTTTTAGCTTGACGTTGCTTTTCCTTTTTAGCATTATGCTTGCGTTTTCTTTCTACCAACTGTTGAGCAGAACAAGTGCCAAATTTGCTACGGTACTTTTCTATAAGTGATTGGTGACATTTGATAATGTTCTCGCACTCCTTTACCAGTTCCTCGAGTTGGGGCAGAAGATTGGTAAAGAACTTTAAGACCTGTGAAACATATATTAGTTTTAATAAATAAACATGCATGGGTCATATAGACATTTTATATACAAACATTCCAATGAAGATTGATCTCATGCTTATTTTAGTTCTCAAATGGTATTTTGTACAATTTGAAAAAATCTTTCTTGCAAAAACTTAGGTAGGGTAGGTCGGTTTAACTTTTTATTAACTTTTTTATATTTAATATATATTATATATTATATATTATATATGTAATATGTAATATTGGCTAAAATTTCCAATTTCTGGAAATTTCTTCGTCTAAGCGGAAACACTTAAAGACATGATCCAAAAAAAGTTTTATAGGGTTGGTATTTCGGCGTCCAAAAACTAGATAGGGTCGGGAAACCGGAAAACCACATATTTTTTTTGGCCTAAGACCCTCTCTCTACAAATATCAAAGGCCATTCTTTTGGAAGCAGAAAAGAAATAACCACCAAGTTTTACCGGAAGTGCCCTTTTTTCTATTATTAAATGTAGAATAATGGGGAAAACACCATATTTTACTAAAAATATGCCCTTTAATATGATGAAGTGCCCCCAACTTTTCTTTGCTTCCTAATCCCCTGGCCGGGTGATGACAGTACACCTTGACACCAGTGCTGATTTTGAACAAACCTTCAATTATGACTTCTTCTCCACCTCCAATGCATTTTAGGGTACTGTCAATTTCTTTTCTGCACAAGGCCGTCTTTTCCTGGGCAAGTCCCAAGGCATTTTGACAGCTTTCCATAGCTTTACACAGAGGATCGTACAGGGCCTTTTTCGGTTCTGACTCTTGCTGTAATAACACTGCCACCTCTGGGTACCGTTGGCTGCTCTGTTTTAGCAAACCATGGACGCTGCACCTCAAATAATACGGTGTCCAAGACGATGCATCAATAGTTGGACTTTTAGCTAGGCACATTAAGAGCTGTATTCGTGTTTTCCGCTCTTTGCGGCACCAAAGTTCACATTCCCTTAGCGTCTTTGAGTGCTTAAAGCGATCACTGGCCATAGTCAGGATAAACGAGTTGCTGAAAATCTGACTTGGATTGAGAGGTTGTTCAAAATATAAATTGTTGAACTTCCTTTTCAGCGACTCGGTACTGACAACCACGTTACCTTGTCCATCCTTGGTGTGAAGGAAATTCTTCATCCCCTTGGGCAATGAAACTATCGTCGAAGCACTTGATGCTCTGTACGTTGATTGTGGGGGGTTCGGCTTTGCTTTCTCTTTCTCCAAACACTTCGCTTGCTCTGCTTTGTAATTTGTATACACACGAAGCAGTCGTCGAAACTGAATGTCGGTTAATGCAAGATCCCCTGCATCTTCACGACTGACGTCCTCAATATGACTGATCTCAGTGATGCCCTTGACCAAAAACAATGAATGCTTGTCGCCAAGAGACATACTCTTTAACCATTCGTGAAACAGAGTACAGCTGCCTTGATTTATATTTGAACTGCAAGTCTGACAGAGGGAGTCGTCCTCTATATTTAGATCGATTTCTGACATTTTTTCGTTTCGTTGGTCAAGCGCGAAGAGATTTTGCCATTTTGGGGTCTATTATATTTCAACAACATCAAGTACTTGCTTGATGCGCAGTGGTGGAACGCTGACTACAAATATATTTTACATTTTTTAATTTTTAAATATTTTATAAATATATATAATTTATATATATTAAAAAAGTCCAAGTCAACGTCACACTACCAAGATGGCGGGAAGAAAAACTGAGAATGTTGTAAAACGATCGATCCTACCTGGATTTTAATGCCAGTCTGGGTTTTAAGTACATCACGCTTTCATTGTGCAACAAAACAGCTGAATCAAGACACTTGGAACTCCAGGATGTAATCGGAAACTGTATTAACACTGACAGAAAGAAGAATCTCGTTGCCTTTTCCAGTCTCTTAGACGAGCTAAACGCAGTTAAATGTATGTCATTTCAAGAAGTATTTCAGCAGTTTGCTGCAAAGATCCCTGAAATAGCACGTAAAATTAACAAAAAAGAAGCTCGTCGTCAATTCAAAGACAGGTTGTTTTCCAGGAATGGTTTGCCTGTCGTCAGTCTAAACATTGTTGACCAGGCATTTGTCATACTTCTCGAGCAACCAATGAACAACATATCCTTGTGTCGTAGCTTGGATATTGTGCTTCGTAACATTGATACTGCTATACTGAGAAGAGCGAAGACGCAAGCGATCGATTTCGTACCAGGATAGCTGGCTGTATTCCTTCTTTAATGAAACTGATGTCGACATCAAAAGACAGGGCTATTTTGACATTTGTTCTTTCTAGTATCTTTTCTCCAACCAGTTTGGCGTTGACGTTGGGAATGCGAACCCAGATAACTCAAGGTATGATAGTAAAAGTTAACAATTTTCTTTCTGAAATGGACAATAAACAGGTACAAGTGGAACTGGAAGCAGAGAAACACATAGATAATTTAATATGTACATTAGAAACTGAACTAGAAAGTGGTTTAAATGAATTGACAAGGAAACGTGCAAGACTGCACGAAGATGAATGTGAAAGTCGAATGTTTGTCACTAGTGCAAAGAGAGCGAGATTGGACAGGCTGAAAGGGACGGCCAGAAACTCAGTGAAGAAACGAGTTGCCAGCCGACTATTTCGCAAATGGAAACAGAATCTTTCAACACAGAAAGGAAAAGGTAAAGGAGTTTACAGGATTGATCGTGGAGCTGAGATTGCAGTATTTGAAGTTTTGCAAAAGCAACTGAAAGCTCATAGACGTAGATGGGGAGATGAAGGCACAGGTTATTTGGAACATGATCAGAGAATGCAGTCAAGGGAAATGCTGAAAGTTGCAAATGATTACCTCGCGACACACGGGAAAAAACCCATAAAGTCAAGAGAGACCGTTCGTTCTTGGGGAAGGTGCAAGAATAAAAGATATCGCCAAGCCCAGCAACACCGAGGTCGGAATTTGTGGGCTCATCTTCGAGCTCCAAAGAAACAACGCGAATGTCATATAAACATGCATTATAACCGTAGTCATATAAAGAACTATACCAGATTAGCATTTGGAGGAGCTAAAAACTTGCTTGCTGAAAGGGGGCTTGTTATCAGACGGGCTATAGACGATAAAGCCTATGTTAGGTGTGGAACGTCGGAGGGATTTTCAAGACCTGTACATACTCCAGTAAACCTGAACACAGGTAATGATGTAAACCAATTTCAGCTCCCTTCTTCTGATTATCCTGACCCTGTTGGGTATGTATCACCAGGTGTAGTTTTACTTATAAATGATATGAAAGAAATTGATTACGAAGGCAAGGACAAATTTGTTCCCACAAATGTGACAGTGACTGTCACGTGCAAGCCAAAACATAGTTACCCAAGCACAGCCACAAACTGGGCTAATGATTTGACTGCCACACGGTATTTGTTTCGCAAAGAACACGAAATACCTAGTGACAATTCTTCTGAGGAAAGCTCACTACTATTAAACAAGGCCTCACTGCAAGATGCAATGATTTACCTTGTTGTTATTAGAGATTCTTTATTGCAATTTGAATTGATGACTATTAAAGAGGATTATGAACATATTTTTGAGGCAGGAGATCACCTTGATAGAGAAAGGATGAGGAATGAGATTCTCCTCAAAAGACTAGATACATGCATGGCAGCAATAGATCAGTATCGACGAGATCCTGTTATCAAAAAACTGATGGAAGACCTTCAAGTTTTGGTTGAACAACTAAGAGCAATAGGTATGTATATTGTATTTATTAGTATTAAATGTATTACTGTAATTTAGCGGTATATAAATGAACATTGTTTATAAATTCACATGTCATATTAATTATATCTGTGACTAATAAATCTCAAGGAATGGGTTTGCGTATGGAACTTTTTCGGTTTTTGCAGTTATTTTATATTTATAAAATTATTTTTTAGTATCTCATCTTGATTGCAATGAATGGAACAGCATTGAGACAGATTATACAGTTGCTAAAGAACTTTGTGCAAGGATACGTAGAGAATGGAGAAGAGTGGTCTTCCTAAACACAGGTACTACACGTCTAATGTAAATATGTTTTGATAAATGGTAAATATGTTTTGATCTACCTCAAAATCCTTTGATATCAATTAACCTACACTGACTCTTATATTTTGAGCAATGTCATTGTGTACAATGGAAATATTGAAAATACACACACTGCTTTTATAATATGAGTTTGTATGAAAAACTACAGTAATTAACTCCTCCATTTCTAACTATTAATATCAGGAAAACAGTAAGGAAAATTTTATAATAAAACTCTTTTGTAATTGTATCTAAAAACATAGGGGCTTGCCTCCATTAAAATTCTCTGGTGTTTACTTTGTACTAAAACATTGTAGATACGGTATTTTTAGTAAGTTGTGATTGAATTGAATGTTTTATAATATATCGGTCTCTTTATTATCATCAGTTTATTTCTTCTTTATTGATATAGGCCTGTTGATATCCAGACGTCTGACGCTGGCCCTGGTGTCTCAAGTCACGAACATATTACACAAATTAGGATGGCTGAATCCTTTATGATTAATAACTTAGATTTACAATGCAGATTCCATTATGCCCCAAGTGATTCAGCCTCCCATATTGCAGAAAAGGTAATGAGGTCTTTAAATGAATGTTTGGGCGATGGACGGTCTATACCAGTCCCTAAAACATCCCTCGTAGACATGCAAGGAAAGTTGAAAATGAATGATATTAGTAATGATGAAGTACAGAGGTTACAACATGAAGAAGAAGAGAGCATTGCAAAGGAATGTGCCGAGGAAGTAAGAAAACGATTCAATGGAAAGAGTTGTATGGGGACATCAATTCATGCTTTAAAACCATGTTACGAAGAACATACAAAGTTTTTCTTTGATGAGAAATATATGCTTAGGTGTGTGAATGCTGCTCCTTCCAATCTTGAGAGATGTGCAGGAAAGGGCTTTGAATTTGTGAAGAAATTTTTTCAGGAGCATTACTTCCTTTATGACAATGGTTTTGAAGGGCACAGAGAGGGCTGTGGGACTAATAAGTGTGAGTATCATGCTACAATTGGGCGTAAGACAGATGACCCCCACTGTTCAACTGTTCATCGAGTTCAGCCACCAGTACCTGATTACTCCTCAGTTACACAATTTCACTATTTGTCACCACAAGCCATTTCAACGGGAAATATCACAGAGAGTTTTGGTTTGACCAAGAAACAGGTTATGGATCCATGCACCATGGAAAGAGATGACTTCAACCCAAGAAAACAACTAGATAAACTTGTTTCCTCTTGTGGCCAACCAGAATTGAAGCCGAAGCATGAGGACAATATTTCAAGTGAGTCAGACACTGTTTGTACAGTTGTAGACACCAATGACACTCTTGCAAAGATGCTGTCAAAAGTAGATGATTTTGTTGCAAGCTATTCTGGTGAAGATTTAAGGAGTTCAGTGGTGAAGGAAATAAAGCACAGATACAATGCCAAAGTGAAAGCATTTGTTTCAAAAACAACCAATGCAAGTGCACGAGCATCAGAAAAGGCAAAACTATACGACGATATTGAGTGGGAAACACTTATTAGAAAAAACGAGCTCGGTGATCTTTATGTCTCCCAGTTAGATCTTTATCTAATCAAGAATTTAAATTTGACTAAGAAAGAGCGTAGCAGGAAAGGGTATTCAAAAGCTGCAAAGGTTGAGGATATAAAGCAACATTTTTATTCCTCGTTCAGCCAAACTGAGAACAAGAAAGGGCAAGTGGCTCAGAATGTCCATCTGTCATTGGGTCAACCTGTTGGCAAAAAAGATACTGATGAGGTTCCATTGTTAAATGTTCCTCCCTGGGGTGGGACAGTAAATGTTGAAGGCAAGAATGTTATCCTAGCTAACACATGTCCAATTGACAACTTTTTAACAATCTTTTATGCACTAATGAAGATGCATGGCAGTGCATATCAACATTTGTCCGCTTCCACTCATTTGTACGCCAGTGCACTTGTGAGAATTTCCCACCTGCTTGATGCCGGAAAATTTAGTGAAGGTAAATGGGAATGGCTAAAACTATTTCCCGGTCGTTTTGAGTTGTCAGAAAGAAATAAGGTTGACTTGTGGGGGAACGAAGAGGAAATGTTTGTTTCTAGGCTGTACCCTGTGTTGGAAACAACATTCACAAGCACATGTGGCTCTGCAGCTTGTCCCATGAGAATATTGGAAGTACACTCCAAAGCTATCCGATTAAGGTGATCTATATATCTTTTCTGTTTTTAGCACATGTAAAAACTGCCAAAATTGTGTCTTTGAAATAACTTCTTGACACACTATGCGGGCTTTGTAGTGTTTCTTTTTTAACTTTAATATATTGTAGTTATGGAGTATGTATTAAAAAAACCTAGTTATTTGCAATTGCAAAATTTGTAAATGTTATTTTTTACAGTGAGACGGGTATTCCACCGCCCCAGTTCCTTCAAGAGTCTCTATTTGAGTGGCATGATTCATCTCAGCTGCAAACTAGATGTGGGCGTGCGATGTTGGCAGTGCCTGCTGGTTCAGACCATTTCCTAAGCAGTTATTATGTGCAAGATCCTGTTACTGGACAACTGCTGTAAGTATAAACAGTGTACCAAATTGTTGATTTTTCAATTATAGTATATATAAAACTGTACTGATCTTGGCAAATTTATATAATTGCATTTTTACGATTGTATGTATATTTGCTTGTCCGATAGGCAATCTGTTAATGCCTATTGTGGTGGCATGCGGGTGAACAGCCAAAGAAAGTTCTTGGGGGGAAATAGTCCACCATTCATGACTATGTCTCTGAATCACTTTGTTCACAAAGGCATAATAACTGATGTCTCTCACATCCCACTGGCAGTACAATTGTCAAAGGAGAGGTAAAGTTGAATTTCCAATATAATAAACGAAAATATATTGCTAGTATATAAAAACATTTAGGCAACATTTACTGAAAGTGTCTGTTTTGTACTTTTTAAAACAGTTACTCTTTGTTTGGAATGACCTTTTGGAATGGAAGCCATTATAGAGGAGCGCTCATCATGAAAGGTAGTTGGTACTATTATGATGGGATGTGGGAGAGAAATTCCAAGGGTGAAGGCCTTGCTAAATGTGGCGGTATGCCATCAACTCCTGTTGGCTTTTGTGTCGCCCACTGCGTATATGTCAGAGGAGATTTACTGAAATAAAAGATGAATATTCAGGTATAATGTATTACATCATATGTAGATGTGTATATTATCAGTGTTGCTCTACCTATTATGGCACATATTCCGATATTCACACGACTGTCAAATTGTTAATACGCGAACAACAAATCTCTTGCTGCCTGCATTAGTAAAACTCGATCAATCTAAAATGCCATCATGCATGCATGAATTTAGTTAAATGCCGGAATTTAGTATAGATGCCGGAATCAGACTTTTCGAGAAATTGCCAACATTTCAGACTCAGTTGTATAACAAATGTTCACATTTTTATTTGAGTGTTTTCCTTCATTCAATACGTTACTTGTGCTTTGTTAAGAAAACTTCTAGTTTCATGGAGAAAAAAAATTCGTGCAAATAATTTGGTGCCAAAAAAAAATTCCTGCAACGCCAAAGCAGTCGAAAAAAATATCGTGCATGCAAGAAAAGTCCCCCCCCCCCATCACTTTTCTAATGGTCCGCCCCCAAGACGTAGGCTACTGGTAAATTATATACAAGATTTTGCTAACGGATTTCATATATTTCAGACTTTTATAATTTTAATCCACTATTAGTTTTACCTTTTAATAACCCGGGACTACCACCTCAAATTGTTCTTAAAAATACTGTATTTATTGATAAATCTATAAACTGGCCGCTTCTACTATATAAAGAAGCTTTACATATCCACAGACAGAAACCTGAACCAAAGAACTTGTTATCTTTAAATTAATGAGGACATGTTGACAGACAAGATCATCTTTTATCACACCTGTAAACTTGTAAAATTTTCACAATCCACCTTTCCGACTCTCAAAACACGTGGCATTCCACGTGTATCAAATAACAAGGACTCGGACAAACAAACTCGGAAGAGACTATAATTTAATATAGCGTTAGTGACATATCAGGTTGTTTAACTGCTTTTAATAAAAGTAGACGCGATGGGATGAAGTATAAAAGCTGCTATTTATTGGTAGTCATATTATCGAATAGTTAAAACTGTTAAAGGGATAAAAATCGGTTCAGAAACATGTCTGACTGAGTCTGTGATGAAATTAAAACAAATCATCGTGAGTATCAATCTATGGTATCAATGGACCATGGCTATTTCAAGACAACAGTTTAATCGAAATGGAATAGTAAATTTCAGGAAGGGGGATATTATGATGCAGGTATGATATGAAAGTGTCAAAGTGAGTGTTGCTTTCATTTCATGGCATAATAATCTCGTGAAGATATTTCATTCACCACCATTTGGACTGATTATGACTGTTTCACTCGTTCGTCTGTCATAGCCATATTTTATGCATGCTTGGAGCTATCTTACATCTACAAACACAGACGCTTTGCAATTATGTGGTGTACTCATATTTAACTTTTCGTTACTTTATAGCTTTTAAAATAGGCTATTTTGTTAAAAAATTACACCACTCTGTCTGTCTTCTGTCTGTCAATGCCAGTTTCATATTTCACACATTACACGTAAAATGTCTTTCTTTTAGGCCTTGTTTCAGCGATTTAACATATCAGTTTTAAAAAACGACAGCGATATAAATATTGTAACTATTTGTAAGCTGCCAAACAACATTTATTGTAATCGGTCGAATGAGATATAGATATTCGAAAATATTAAACACGTGGAACTGAGACGTACAGTTCAAATAAAGGATCGGAATATCGATCACGTTTAATATTCGCGAGATTATGCCATCATTGCCATGAAGTGAACGGAATCAACGGATAGCTGATTTTCATATCATGAATAATAAAATCATATGTCTTGGTTGTTACTATACTAGTCGAGTGTTATTCCCTAATTTCCCTTTCATAAAATCTAGATGAATGGCAATGGGAAGCATCAATTTTTCAACCGCAATTACGCGCACAACGCTCACAGAGTCGAGTTTTAGGTCCAATATTTTCGGAACATAACACAAATTTTCGAAAAATCACTAAATTTTCAAAAAAATTGACTTAATTTTAGACAAAATTGACAGAATTTGTCTCATTTTTTTTTTATTGCAAACCAAAATTGCCCGACTGTTGATCGAATATTGCCCGACTGCCCAAAAAAACTGGGGGGGTACCGCCCCCCCCCCGCCCGGTACGCCTATGATGCCACGTGTTTTGAGAGTCGGAAAGGATGATGACTCAACAGTAGTCGAAAAGTTGAATTAAAAATATGGAATTTCTTTGGAGTTTCAATTGTATTGAATTTTATTAGAATTCTCATGCAGTGGTTACTGTAAAGTTGATTACAGGCTATAATGCAGTGTATAATGTAAATATCTCAGCGGGTCAGATAAACCACCATTGGAATCCTCAAAAATAACCTATTGAAAGGAACAGGTTAAGTCGTTGCATGGCAAGCTAATAAATTTCATAAAAACACAATTTGCATTAATAAAAATTCATTGTCCCTAATTAATAGACCTTTCCCCTTTTAAGTGAAATTTTGCTGCCACGCGAGGCTCATTGGCGGAAATTCACTTTTTTCCGGTGGGGGGGGAAAAGCCTCCTAAATTTCCGACAGAACTTACAAATTTCCGACATACCCCCCCCCATTTGCACTCGAAAAGAACTGTTTTTAGCCCTCTTTTAGATCAAAATTTCCGAAAATTCGTCAATTTTCCGGAAGGTAGGGGGCGGCCGCCCCCCCCCCCCGCCCCACCAAGATTTCCGCCACTGGCGAGGCGGTTAGCTCAGCAAGTTGCTCTCATGTGCGGCGGGCTTTAAACTCGATCAATACATTGTAAAATAGCCGGGTTTTTGTTTTACCTGCCCGTCAACTGAAATCCCAAAATTTGACGTCATTCCAAACAAGGAATTAAGTGTTTTCGATATTTGATATCATATAAGAAGGTCTTTCTTCACTTTGAAATTATCTTATATCAAAATGCGTATACACAGAGAAATACTGGTTGTAAGTGTATTTGTCGTGTTGGTCATTGTCGGCTTTGAGTATTATTATTTTAAATGGACACCATTTAACCAGGATTTCAAGCGTGTCATCATAGTCTGTGGTAAGTCAAATCAATGCTATTTATTATCATAGAATGAGGTCTACAGTAGTGTTCTATATTAATTTAAAAAACTCATTAATAATTCAGGAGCAAAACACAAAGAAAAATCATAAGCGTGTCGTGGTTTTATATGTGATAAATAATCATGTTAATTTACATAAACTTTAGCTTTGATTTTCTCGGTTTAGACCATGTTTATTTTAAAAGTTACTTCGCCAATGAACTCGTATAAGATGAGTCGTTTTTTAAGCCATTTAAAGCACTTGTAGTCGTGTTTTATCACATATAAAACACTCCGCTACGCGTCGTGTTTTATATGTGATAAAACACTCCTACGCGTGCTTTAAATAGTACATATACATGTACATACTGTAGCTTACTCAGACATGCTATCAGATATTATGGCCTTATTTAAACATGGCTTTGAGAATTATAATATAATGAATGGACATCGCGTTTAATAAAATATTGTCGGTATATTAATGATAACATAAGTACGCCTGCGCAGGGTACACTCCGGCTACGGCGCAGGCGGCGTATAGGAATTAAGGCAAGTCATATGTGGAGGAGGTTGTCTGAGGTTAAATTGTTAATTAATTAAAGTTAAAAAAGTTGTTAAAAAATCTAGACTGAAGGACCTGAAGCGTAGCTATTTTAGAGATGCATGGTGTTATAGAAAGACGGTGCATGTGCTGTTGAAAATATAGAAACACGTCGGTAACGTATTTTTTGTGCTTTATTAATCGCATTTTGTCTATATATTGAACAAAAGCGCATTGTAGGAAGGTGATCCATGCCTTATATGGATCCAAAGTGAGTAACATTAAAGAATGAGTCTCACGGTAGTGTCTGTATTGGAAACTCGGTACAACATGACATAGTCATTATAATTATGTATGTAACATTTGTATTGTGAGTAAACTAGTAAGTATTATATGATGACTCAATTGGTTATATAAATAAAACTTCATATGTCGAGATAGGATTTGACCCGATTTGTGCGTATAAAATTAAAGAAGGATGTACATGAGCTAGATGTGGATTGCCCCAAAAAAGAATCTATTAGATTCTCAACGAAGACACTGATCGATAGTGATTTTACGCGGCACTTGCTTCTGAATTTTGGCGAAGACAAGCCTTTGCAGTTATCATGCAATGCCAATGGAATCTCCAGACGATGGCAAATACTACATATCTGTTATTAATGCAATTAATTTCTTTATATTTTAAAACAATTTGTTATCTACGTCCCATATGATCATATCATATATTTTGTATATAACACTTTAGATCGACCCTTGCCATATGTAAACATAAACAAAAAGCGCGCAAAGCATTACCTTGAGACTCATTCTAAAATAATGTATTTGTTTAATTAATTAAATGTTTCTGGTACAAACTAGTTAGGTTATATATCAAAAGCGGTATTTATATGAAGAAATATGATACAATAGTTAGGTTGATTATTAACGAATTAATTAAATATGATTAGTTCTTTAGAAGCTTTAAGTCCATGATTAAGTTCAGGTTTATATCTTTGAATAGCGAGGGATTCTTGATATAGTAAAAGGGACCAATGGTTAGATTTATCAATTATTTTAGTGTTGTTAAAAACATGTTCAGCCATTATACTGGTTTGATCAGACTTTGCGTCATCGTCGGGATAAAGTTCTAAAAGGGCTTTAATATGTTGAAACTGTTCGCAAGTAGAGAGGTGTTGATGGATTACAGATTCTGTGTGATATGAATGTTCCTTAGTTCTGGTGTATAAGCAGCGATCAGTTTTGCCGATGTACCTACTATTACATCCAGGGCAAGTAAATTCATATACTACAGAGCTTTGATAAGTTTTTGGGGTTTTCGGGGTAACTAGCTAGTTTATCCTGAACTAGTTTATCCTAGCTAGTTTACCTAGCTAGTTTATCCTGAACTGTTTATTCTAGCTAGTTTAGCTAGTTTATCCTAGCTAGTTTATCCTGATGATGACTGAAATATAGTCGAAACGTAGATAAATAAAAATGTTATCGATTTTTGGAGTTTCACTTGTTTTGTATTTTATTAAAATACTCAGTGGTTCTAAAAATTTCTGGTACACATCTGTGTACCGTATTAATAATTAACTTGCAGTAAACATTCATTAAAATGGCATTCATAGCAGCAGGAGTCCGCGTCCCCCAGGCAATCATTTGATATATGAACCGAAATGATTTTCGAGGTCATAAGTCATAACTTAAGTTGTGGTCTTGTGGGCTTTAATTAACTTAAAAGTCATTCGAAGAGGCATGGTGGAAAACACGGAGTGCGGAGTACGGAGTTGGATTACGGAGTCTATCAATATCTTTATGGGGGCATAAAGTGTAAAACGCGGAGTCTGTCAAGAAATTGTTTATTTTGCCTAAAGATTTGAGCGGTTTGTCAACAATACAATTTGGCTTGTCTTTAAAAGGCCATCACGTTCAGAGCACGTGCAAGTGCAACGAATTTTTACTAGGCGATTTAGGAAATGTATTGATTCGAACAAACTAACAAACTATGAAGATACTCACAGGCTAGCCTGCGTAGCAGTCGCTTTATTTTATTGTAGGCCGTTGAGATTTTTGAATAAATGGCAGGTTAGAAAAAATGGGCGAAGAAAAAAAGGGCGAGAAAAACGGGCGAAGAATAAAGGGTTTTTCTCGCCCTTTTTTTCTTCGCCCATTTTTTCTAACCTGCCATTTATTCAAAAATCCTCAAAACCTACAATAAAATAAAGCGACCGCTACGCAGGCTACTCACAGGCAGAATATAAAGCGCAGATACCGCAATAATTGTCGCTCTTCGTGTGTGGCAATTAAGTGATAAGACACAAAGACAGCCTTTAAAATCAAAGACAGTCTTTAAAATCATGCTTTACTTACTCTAGAGGTGCAGATATATGTAACTCAGCCGGAAATTCTTTCCTACAGGCATGCAACAGCCAAAGCACTTGAAAGAAAACAGCCATATAAACAACCTGATTACAACAAAATCTTTGTATTTGTTAGACGAGTATTGAAAATTTAACTCCAGTCGTGTTTTCAAGCCACAAAATTGCTGCAAATTGCACTGTTGTCGCACAAAGGTTTTCAAGTTCTGAAAGTTACGGTCACTATCGCGGGGTATTTACATTGCAGATTGCAAAACGGACCTTATGATTTTTTACCGATATTAAGTCTATTAAGGAATTCTTGAACTTGGCAATGAGAGCACTAACTACGTCGAGTCACATCACATGTGCTTTTCGCATGGTACAAATAACAAAATGTCGTTTAAGATAAAATCGAGTATTTGGACAAAATAAATCATTTCTTGACAGACTCCGCGTTTTCAACTTTATGCCCCATGAAGTGGAAAACGCGGAGTCTCGTTAAAATCGAATCTCTAGGCAAAATAAACATTTTTTTACAGACTCCGTACTCCGTCTCTGCCTTTTCCACAATGCCATTTAGAGATAATCTCAAGATTCAACAAGATTAGACACCGCGCCTTGTTAAGCAGTTCATAATTTTAATCTTATACTAATCTAGTATCTATTATGCCTCCTGTAGGTACGCGCGTGTCTTGACAAAGAGCATTGTTTAGAATCAGTTCTAGTTTGAAAAAGAAAATTAAAGTATTTTATGTTGAAAGCCTAAATTCGATGGTGACAATGTTAAAAACAATTTTAAACTTGTCTGTTCAGAATGTTGTGGTGTAAAATTGTACCTGTTAACTACATATACAGTACAGGGCCTCTTTTAATACCATAAACTAGGGGATTTGTCCCCCCCCCCATGCAGCCCCTGTTTGGCTCATCCAGTGAACTATATTGCCCCCCCCCCCACCCAGTGAAGGTGTCTTCTGTCTAAAATATAGGCGAAAAAGGAAGAATAACTAAGTAATTAAGAAGAGTATTTTGTATTCCTACAGGGTTCGTGCTACTCCTTAAAGTTGTTCGTGCTACTCCTTAAATACTTCAGGACATCTTGAATAAGTTTTGACTTTTCAATGGCGCTTGAAAAGCTCTTGAAATTTTTGAAAAGCTCTTGAAATTTACAGTCTTAAAAATTCCTTAAATACTCCTTGAATTCTTAAAATGGTTTGCTAAACAGTGAGTGAAACCATAGTGTTAACTTATGTTTAGTTGCCATAGGTATTTCGTGGTGCAAACACCGGCGTTAGAAACAATTCGTTTATATACAATTTCGCCAATATTACACCAGGTATTTTGTTTGTAAGCTACACTGCTCAATAAACCGTGGGCCAGATCTGGATTCGATTTTCCCGCCATTTTCTATGTTTTCATTTTCTTTGAAAGAAAACATCTCAAACACTCCTTGAAAACTGCTATTTTACTACTCCTTTGAATATTTTACTACTCTTTTTTATTACTCCTTTGAACTTAATAACTTTACAAGACCAGCACGAACCCTGTTCCTACTTCCTATGACCAAATCTCTGTCTATAGCGGATAAAATTTATAGAAAATTGTGTCTAAAAATGCCGAAAATCAAGCCCCAGACACTTAAAAAATATTTTTCTGGGTAAGTTCGCACTTTTCCCGTTCACCACCTTCTAGTTGGGTCCCTTTCTCTTGATGGCCCCTCCACTGACAAATTCTTAAAAGAGGCCTTGGTATATAGTATGTATATGGCCAAGTATTTTTATTGTTTTGTAAATCAGGTGCAATTCTTTTCATTGGGACTCTGTACCCTTTTGTTATCGCACCTACCTTAAGGCAAATTAGTTTAAATACTAGAAAATACATGCATGCAGAAACCCTCGGCATGCTGACAAAACCATTATATTTTCCAAACATGAAGTATTTAAAGTAGTTGTCATGGCAAGACGATAATTTTATTAAGATTTCTTTTAAATTGAAAAATCTCAAAAAAATATTGCTTATCATTATATGGATATGAGGTGTTCTGCTATCTGATTGGTTCTCTACTAGCAGGATATTAGCTCATATCCTGCTAGTAGAAAAGAACAAAATGGCGGCTCAAACTGAATTTCCGACGTTTTGCGAACGAGAAAACGGCAAGTTGTTCGCTTTTAATAGCCTTTACAAAATTAAAATCACAATGAAAAAACACCCTCAAATTGTTTACAGGTTAGCAAGTCAATTTTTAAAATTTAAAATGGTTAAACTAAATATATATTTTTGAAAAAATAATCGGCCGAAAGAGCGAAGATAAAAACATTAACAAAATAGAAAAATATTGATGATATCCGAAAAGCAAAGTCTGTGAATTCAGACCTTGTGTATACAACAGTTATTCCACTCACTCTCGTCGAATAGTGAGCGATAGCCTCATCGGCGCTACGCGCCTCATCGGCTATCAGCTCATATTCGACTCGAGTTCGTAGAATAACTGTTAATTATATGATGTCTTTTTTTCCATTGTGTGCAATGATCAGTTTTTAAAGCAATTATAAAGCAAATAACAATATTTTCGGGGATCATTCTACGCGTACGGACAAGAATTGTTTGTACATTCCCCCTACAACAAACGATAAAAAATCGGACACCGTCAGTCGATGATGGATATAGTTTAAGATCATCGTGTCAAATTTCATGGTGATCGCGGGCTCAAAAGGAAGGAAGCTTAGGCTTTTGCTAACATCGTCGTCCCCTGACGACGACGACAACAAAAACGACGATGAAAATAAATGGATATATTTTGCAGTTATTTTTTAACCAAACAATGATAGGAAATACCGTATCTCACATTAAGTTAATTTATTTACTCTCATTCTGGTTATCAAGGCATCATTGATCTAGTAATTAATTCTCCCTCTCCAACCCCCTCCCCCGAAAAAATGTGCCAAAATGTATAGGCCTAGCTTCAAAGGAGGGCTAAATTCAAGAGTTAATAAAAGTTAATGCATTGTTTCGATCTTGTGTAGTTAACAAAACGTCGAGTGAAAAGGAGGTTGTGGCTAACCCAACAACACAAAGTTCTCTAGACGTGGAGGTAAGAATGGGGTTTTGCAACAATTTGTCTTCTCTCTTTATCAATGCCGCCCTGGACACTGCGGAAAATATTGTGGATGCAAATTCGGTTGGCATGCAACAGATCATAAGCCCTACCTCTACTCGGGCTTTCCGCAGGAAATTCCCGAGTTATAAAATGGGCTTTGTTTTCTTTTTCCACGTTCAGTCGCAGATCGCAGTCATGTCCTTAACACGCTTGTCCAAAAAATTAAAATGCTGCAAACGTATGCGCATGCGTACACGCAACGACACGACATTCACCACGGCAAAATTGTGTACAATAAGCTCAACGTAAGACGAATACTAAAAGATTTTGAGCTTTTTCGGGACAGGTCGATCCGCGAACATTATGAGAGATAAATTTATAAGCGGAGATATATGTGGGAACTTTTCATCGATTTGTTTATTATTCACGTATTGTTCCGCATGTATACTCATGTCATCTATGGTGTACTGTTTACTGTTATGTCACTATTAAGAAGCATGAAAATAGAACAAAGTTTTTGTTTAATTAACTGTTGTGAACAAATTTCTCAAAGTAGACCATTGTGTCCTTGTTTGATATATAAAACCACGCTTGAATAGACAATTCCCATTACAGACTAATTTTAAAACTAGGCAAGGAGATGCAAATAAATCACCACAGCTAGAAAGAGCATACTAAAATTAGTAAAATTACAAAATTTGGTTGCGAAATGTTGTAAAATGTGGAAAATATAGCCTTGCAAAGTTTGCAAATTTTGTATACTTTTGTATTGCGTGCGACATTTTCTGCCTAAATGTGGTAGGGAATATGGTAGGAATTTCCGCAAGCAATACAAAAGTATACAAAATTTGCGAACTTTGCAAGGCTATATTTTCCTCATTTTACAACATTTCGCAACCAAACTTTGTAATTTTACTAATTTTAGTATGCTCTTGCCTAATTTTAAAATTAGTCTATAATGGGAATTGTCTATTGTTAATCAGTTTTCCAAGCAAATATATGTACATGCCTGGACAGCAATAAAACTTTTGTTATCATATACTGTACAGTGTGTATCGAAAAAAAGTATAATAGCCTTTCAAATCCGAGTTAACGATAACTATAAGTGATTTGATTGTTCTCAACTGCTTTGAGTTAATGATGTCGTTGACGACGATAGCTTTTAATATCGAATAGGTACTAAAGACCTTTTTTAATGTGTTTTAAAAGTCTATTTTTTAAATGTCTAACCAAGCAACCCCAAACACATTTATACTAGATATAATCCTCGAGGAGATGTACCTCGGTGTGCTGTGTGAAAGTCCGGAACACAACTGTCTCATTTTTGTCGGATATCTTGTGCATGTCGAAGTACTGACAGTTGTACATGTTTATTTTCTAGTTTTTTTTCTAGTTTTTACAAAAAGCTACCTTTTTAAATTTTTAAATAATATATAGTATTCAATATTAAATAGTATTCAATATTTGTCAATTAGAACGCAATTATCAACGACAAATGGTTGTCCTTCAGCAGTGTAGAGTGCGACCCGTGGATTTTCCCAAATGGAGTCGAATCACTTGTTGAAAAATATTGAACCCCAAGCACATTATTAAAAAAATAAGACAAAGATTAGATTAGGGTTAGATTAAGATTATGTTAGAGTTAGGGTTACAGTTAGGATTGGGTAAGGATTATTGTTATTCAGTGGCGGAAATTCACTTTTTCCGGTGGGGGTAGGGGCAAAGCCTCCTAAATTTCCGACAAAACTTTCAAATTTCAGACAAACCCCCTTATTTGCACTCGAAAAGGCTGTTTTTAGCCCTTTTTAGGTCAAAATTTCCGAAAATTCGTCATTTTCCGTCCTACGCCCCACCAAGATTTCCGCCACTGTTGTTATTGCTCGACATGTGTTGCGAATTTATTGTATTAGACAGATTTAGATCCACGACGCGGACGTCAACGACGACGTGAAAATGACGTGTTGTCCCCATGTATGGATATGCCACGCCATTTTGACGCCATTTTCACGTCGTTTTTGACGTCCGCGTCCTAGATCTAAGTCTGTCTATTCATCATTTCGGACGTGTTTAACAATTTGCTTATAAAGTAAATTCAAAGGTGGAGCACATGCTGATTTATGATGCTGCATAATATCAACGGTCCATATTATTGGAACCACACTATTTTAAACAGAGCTATAATATATATATATATATATATATATATATATATATATATATATATATATATATATATATATATATATATATATATAGATATCGCTCTATGGCCTTAGGGTCATATTGAGCGCTCTACAGGATGAGCCATGCCGCTTACGCATTGCGTACGCTCACTGCTTGCAGTTTGAGCGCTCTGGCATGGTTTTGATGTCCCACAATCGTGAGGCATCAAAGGTAACTGTAAATATAGCAGTTACTTTCATCCTGCTCATCAGCACTACACTGATGAGGCCCATAAGGGCGAAACGATACCGTCTGTAGTTTGTTTTAAGCTTTCGACTCGGTACTTCGAGCCTTCATCAGAAAGATTGATCATTTGAATTTTCGCGCTGTTGTTGAACACTGTATAATTTTGTAAAAATTATAATTTTACATATATATATATATATATATATATATATATATATATATATATATATATATATATATATATATATATATATATATATATATATATATACCAAATATGTATTTGGAATCATATATGAGTAGAGTGCTCGATATACCGAAGTATAGAGCTGATAAAGATAAAAAGATAAATAAACCTGGTTTACTTCATAAGATTTATTCACTAAATAATAAATCTTAAGAATAAATAAATAAATAAATAAATTATGAATAAATAAATAAATAAATCTTGTGAATAAATCTTATGAAGTAAACCAGGTTTATTTTATCCACGCGGGTTGCGTGGATTGCGCGGGAGTTTAAAAGACAAAATACAAACAATATTTGATTTTTGAAGTTGAAAAACGTCCCGAAACGCCGAAGAACCGTAACAAAAAAAGCCGGCAACACTTTACTAACTTAGAAAGCGAAGACCTCAAGCGCAAGGTACTGTATAATAGCACACGTTGTATTTGTTTGACTGTTTACCAAGGCAAGATATTTTAATTTTACTTTGTCTTTTTAAAAAAATATTTCCTCGCGACTTTTTTACTATGATCATGTTTAGTTTTTAACCATGTTTAAACGTTCACTAACTATATTTAAAACAGTGCGTTCTTTGCATGCAAGCATGTACGTTGTTAGGTGAATTATATACTTAGTAAAGTAAGCCTGTTTTAAGCACTTAAAAGTGCTGTCTGTTGTTTTGACAGCGATATACTTGTTTACTTCGCGATGCTTTTATAATTATTCTTTACACGAACGTATATTAACGTGGAATTAATATTTGAGAATGAAAGCAATTAAAATCAATAAATTTATCTTTTCTATTGTTTTTAAAAGGCTCTTTAATAAAGGAAATAGAAAACATTTTTCCGTGTTCCTATAGAGTTTATAGAAACACTTGTGAAAGTTTAGGAGAAACTCGAAATTGCGTGGAAACACTCGCACTTCGTGCTCGTGTTCCCACGCAATTTGTCGTTTCTCCCAAACTTTCACGCGTGTTTCTACAACTCTATAGAAACACGGAAAATGTTTTCTATTTCTTAAATATATACCGGGTGTCCCCAAAAAAACTATACCCTGTTTGTTTTCATGTAACGGAAAACCTATAAAAGCTATTTCACTAAAATAAAAAGCATTATATACACAAAGGATTAACTTAGATTTTGATATATAACATTTAATTTTCCGCGCGATGTTCACTGAGCTACTGACGTTTCAAAGTTGAACTACCATTTCTGAACAGATCAAAAATTAGCATAAAACAGCATATCAAATTCCAATTTAGTTTACATGTTGATTATTTTTATTCTAGCTAAAATAATGCATTTATATATGTACAAAAGGATTAACTAATGTCAGTTTACTCATCAGGAAAAGTGTGTCTCTGAATGTACCGTTGCATGGGCTCTAGCGTATTTGATACAAATCCAAACTCTTTTGTCTTTTGTTGACTGAGGCGTCTTTAAGAATGAAATTGCGAATTTGAATCCCAAGGGACATCAAATGGAACTTTCTTGTGACGTGAATTATTACTTTGTTTTATTGCTAAGAATCAATCTTTAAGTGTAATTTGTACTTTTGAAAAGTAAATCTGCAAGGGAATAACCTAAAATTAAAGATAAAATCACTGAAGTTAAAAAGATTCCATGCATGTAAAGTGACAACTGCTTTCAAATTAGTTTGATGCAGCGCTTTTTGTCGTTATTTCACCAATATTTAGAACTCCTCGCAACTTCAGACACTTGTATTTCCGTCAATATTGCACGAAAAATTAAATGTTATCTATGAAAACCC
>CACRXK020005584.1:0-27600 GCA_902702795.2 Paramuricea clavata
GGTTGGGACATCTTGCTCGTCTGTACTTTATGTGTAATGTGTCAAAATATACGTCTGTCCTCCGTATTACTATGGACAATCCAGAAGACATCCAGAAGACAAGATGTCTTCTGGATTGTCTATGGTATTACACTGTAACTGACAAAGGCGAGTTCAACTCCAGTAGTCGACAGTTGAGACTTGACTGCGCTTGGTGAATACAAATCGCAGGGTTTTTTTTAAGAAAAATTTATAACTGCACATTTTATCTTTGCGGCATACCCAATGGCAATGGTTTCAACAAGGTCAATAATGTCGGATCTTGGGTAACAATACAACTGGCAGCTTTAATTTGTAAACTTGTTATTATAAATCATTGATGGAAAGTTATTAAAATATAATAAACAAAATAAATGCCAGTTATTGACAAATGCAGTAATTTAATTAGTTTTTGTTAATAATGGTAGATAAAGTACATAAAACTATATAATAGTCAGTTCACTCAACTTAAGACAAGTATTTATAACCCAATAAATCAAGAATGAAGAAATAATTTCGCATAAATATCCTCAATGATTGAGATGTCAACAAATAAATATATTTATACTATAATTCTATAAAAATTCACCAGCTACCTTATCCGATCAAGCAGGAAATATAGCGTTATTTCTGAATTCCAGTGAACACCACTGTTTCAAATTCCATTCGTTTTACGCCGATACACATATTCTTTGGGGTTCGAAAAGCATGTCTCACAACGCACATAGTGGCGACCATTCTTGTGTAAGTGTTTCAGATTATCCTCTTTTGGCTCTTTAGTGTTTTTCTCTGATGTCTTTGCAGTTTCACTTGGTCCTTGATCCTCATTATTCATTATTATTAAATGTTAAGTTTATATTCGCGTCGGATGTTTTTTCAATGTTGAAAAAGTTAAAAAGGCGCGAACAATTCTGCGCCTTTGTATTTACGTGTCAGCAGCTTACCACGGGAATCCTGTCTAATCCAATCATATCTATGAATCCAATCTAATCACAACCAGCTGTACACATATATCCTATTTATACTTGTAATATCCCATTGATTCCCTCTAAAACAAACATGGCGGTGAAAAGTTGCTCAAGAAAATTAATACAGGATTACAAATCCGAAATATTTAATAAAGCGAACGATGTCGTCAAGATTTTCAGCAGGAAAGCTAAACTTCCAGCGATTGCTCAAGAACCGGGGACTATATACCGTAAAAGCGTCGTTTCTGACCATCTGAACAGCGAAATTCATCGCGAAGCAAAAAAGACAAAGAGATTGTTGTCTTTGAAAGGACCGGAAAAGCTTCATATGACGTCATTGACACCAATTGGAAGGGCATTATCGATCGCAGATGCACAATTGGCTGCGAAAGTTGCTAGCTTATTTTTTCACGTTTACCATGGTGATAAGAGACTTACTTTGTCTGCCAATTCTTTCCCTTCACGTGTGGTTGTAAGCCGAATAGCAAATGCGTTTTCTTTTGATGATTGGAGTATAAACGGCATGCCTAATGATCTCCAATACCTTTCACCAAACGCACACAGCGAATTCCTCAAATGCATTGTAAAGACAGATAGAAATTCACTTGCTTCAAAGATGTCAAACTCGTTGGCCATCTCCTTAAGATGTGACGGATCGGTTGATAGAACGCAGATAGATAAGATATATTTAATGGCTAAGGCCATATCTAGAGACGGAAAAGAAAACAATATCTTTCTCGGCGCGGGAGAGCCAAAAGAAAGAGGAGCAGTTGGGGTTCACAAGGCTATACTTTCGGCATGTTCAGCAACCCTTGGCGAAAATACCGAAGGTGAAGAAGAAGCTTTGTTGACTCAAAGCAAGAAAGTGTTTCAACGTGTTTCTTCTTTTGTTACTGATGGTGCATCAGTAAATACTGGAGAAAAAAATGGTCTTTGGGCTTTGATTGATCGTGATTTCAACCTTCCTTTGGGCGATGAAGTACCAACACCGATGATAAAAATTTGGTGCGCTGCTCATCGTTCGCAGCTGGCCTGGAAATCTGTCACCAATTCAGGAAGTAAGCCATTTAATTCAGCAGCTTTCAAGCATATCCACATTTTTCCATGCATCTGGCATCCGGACACGTGAACTTATTGATGCTGCAAATGCTGAGGGCTGCTGCGTGTTATCATTACCTCGTGTCTTCGAAGTTCGTTGGACAGAATTCACATCGTCGTTAATAGAAGTGCAACCTCGTCCCCAGGGCCTTTTAAAGAAAGATGCGAAGGGCAGCAAAGGCCCTGGTAAAGGCTGGTGAAATAATCCACAAATTGTGGATTATTTTGTCACGTGATATATCGGAGCAAATACTATACAGGGGGGTGCGATCGCGGATCGCTTTAGCTACAATATATTCGTCAATATAATGCATAAACACCAAAATCGACAAATAAAGAACAAAAATCAGTGGCGGCGCCACGGGGAGGACTGGGGAGGACACGTCCCCCCCAGTTCTCTTCAAGGTCAATTTTCTAATTTGTCCAAATCCAGTGAGAAAAGTGGGGGGGGGGTACGTTTTTGACATCAGTCTAGTTATTTAGATCTAACTTAATAAATCCAGTCTTTATTGTGTGAATAAAAACCGGTATTAAAAGATCATCGCTTTACTTTTGACAAAAGACCGTTTCATATATGCGGTATTAATTTACCATTAGCATATTGCAGGAACTGATTACGACCGCCGAAGGAAACCCTGCACCATAATGGGTTAATATATTATCAAAATTAAGTGCAATGTGTGATGCGGAAGTTTGGTCCTGCTGCTGAGATGTGAGGGAGATATGTTAATTAATGCACCGTTCGCACAACATATGGTCATTAGCTTCTTGGAACGCATGACTACACAACTGGAAGAGAAAAATGTTTGAAGGAAGAGATTCATCAAGTGAAGTTGTGTGTGAGGGAGGCAAATAAAACCTTCGTTTTCTAATCTGGGCGGTTAGACCTATCTTAGATTTTTCAATATCGGTGAGAAAGTTTACATTCCAAAAGAAATGGTACGAAGAGTACATATGACTGGAATATTCAATGAACCAACTGGAAGATTGCATACGAGCATCATATCAGCGAAGAGAAGGAAAGGAAAGAGTCTAGAGAAAGGGTTCAAAAGAAAGTTTCCACCTTGGATTTGCTTGCCCTCCTTGCTCGAAGTTTTCAACAAAGATGATTTGCACGACCGTTATCACCACTTGTTTGAGGTCGCTACCTTGCCTGTGACAGTGGCATCATGTGAGTGCACACACAGCAAGGTCAAAATAATAAACAATGATTTGCAAGTTGCTATGTCACCTGATAGACTCAAGGACCTTAAGGGTCCAGATTAGCAACGAACGAGATCTAGCCAACAATATTGAACTTAGCAAATTAGTGGAAATATTTAAGCTTGCGAAACCTTATAAGTTTCTCATGTGAACCGATCTACGATAACATAGATTAGCATTATTATTCTACCTAACAATTATTTCCATTTGCCTTTAAATATAAAATTATGTTGACTTCAATTTTCCTGGAAGTAGCAATTCTTTTAGGCAGCTGTCAATCAATGTAATCATAGTCAATAGAATAAGAAGGTTAAGGAACTCGATGCAGGAATAATAGACCTATCTATGCTTTTGTCTTGGTTTATGCAAAAAATGGTCGGTTACGTTCATCGTCATGTGTGTATTGTATTTTCGCTAGAGTAACCAATAGTTATTATGTTTTTGTTTAGCCATTGTGTAATATTACGACTGGGTAATTAAACCAGCACACTGCTATTGATAAAAAATAATACACACATGACAATGAATCGATCGTTCCTTGCATAAACCAGACAAAAACATAGATAATGAGATCTTTTACTGTATGTCTGCATCCAGTTCCCTAACCTTATTCTATTGGCTATGATGTAATACTACATTTGTAGGTCTTATTTTTACGTATAGTCATGAAAAAAATCGTGTGTTTTGTTTACTTTATAATCTTCGGAATTCTGAATAATCTTACCCTGAAAATGCAGGAAATCGTATTTCAGGGACTCTAGATTTCAAAAATTTTCCGGGGGGGCATGCCCCCGGACCCCCCTAGAAGTGTCTCGCGCCTTCAACGCTCGAAAATCCCCCCCACTTTTAAAAGGCTGGCGCCGCCACTGCTTGTAACGATTCTCTTCGAACGCTTTATGAACTGTAAAACGATAGCGAATGACACGGCTAGATGTTTTAAGACACGGTAGGGTTGTATTCGAATGATGGCCACTTCCAAACAGGGCTCGCGTTCTTTATATGCTTGTCGTGTACGGCAACTTTATCCGGCAATAATCGGGATCAGCTTGGGTTTCGCATTCTCAATGTTTTATATTCCTGTGACGGTAGTCGAAGAACAATGTGTTTTGGATATGCAAGTCACCGAAATACAGAACACGAAAAGCCGCACAACGAACAAAATTAAAGGAGACGAAAAGGTTGTCATCGGTGCGACTGTGAAGCCGAAACTTTCAAAATACGGCCCGGCTTTTCGACCTTATTACGTGGCAAGCGAGATCACGCAAAGGGACCGAATTCTAGTGGGTGTTTTGGCGTCTGAATTTAACCTTGAATCCTTGGGTACAGCTATTAATAACACATGGTTACCAGACCTACCAAGGGTCATACTGTATGTACCATATTCCAAGGATCCAGATTTTCATGAGAAATATAACAAAGTGCTTGGCCTTCCCATAGTACAGTTAGCTAGTGCAGAGGAAGATCGTTCATCAAAGACTCAAATATCGTTCAAAATGTTGGAACATATGCATAAGAATTATGAGGATAAGTACGATTGGTTTATGAGGATTGAGGAAGCGACTTATCTTGAACCAGGTCGATTGATGAGGTTGGTTAATATGATTAATAGCTCAATGAATGTTTACATTGGTCTTCCTGCGCCATTCAGTTCTCGAGGTGATTCACAGCCAACTGATCTTTATAATGCGGATCGATACTGCCAGGGACGGGCTGGGGTTATAATATCAAGGGTGACGTTGAATGCAATTGTACCGCACCTCGACAACTGCCTCGAACAGGCAATGACTAAAGAAGAGGATATTGAACTTGGCCGATGTCTTAATAAACACTTGCATCTTCAATGTACATGGAATTATGAGGTAAGTTATATTGTACCGGCCTCTTTGGCTAAAATGTGAGATATATTTTTATCAGAAGATAAAAATATGTCAATGATAATAACTTCTTAAGGCCGGTCACACTACACAACGATAACTTGTATATGCGCGCTGATTGGTCAAAAATTTATTGTTGTTGTCCGACTATGAACGATATTGTCAACAGATAATTTTATCATTTGTTTTTTCACCAATTATCACGTGTTTACAAGTTATCGTATCATAATCATTCATAGTGTGACCAGGCCTTTAGTAGACAAGTGCCATTCAACAGGTCTACAGTACCATTACATTTTTGTGGAACTTTAATTTAGTTGCATTGTACACTAATCCACCCTACTTTATTATTTTATTCTGTATAACACCAGATGATTTTACTCGTCACAGGTCTGAGAGCACTGGTGATCAATGCATTTTAAAATCAGACTATCTTCCCATGTGTGTAGTTGACTCACTAAGTTTCATTGTGCCCTAATGCAGTTTATTATTTTACTCTGTCTAACAAAAGACAATTTTGCTCATCGAAGAGAAAGCGCTCTGGTGCTGAATGGGTTAACAAATATAATCTGTCAAATTGGGCTAGCAATTAGACCGTCAGTAAAATAATAAAGCATTTAGCACATTTGGGCACATTGCATCTTAACCCATTGAGTGGCTACACTCTTGACAAGTAAAATTGTCTGGCGTTAGACAGAATAAAATACTAATAAATGTAGGGTGTATTAGGGTGCATTGCCACTTAAAGCATAGGATGCAATTGGTTAACCCATTGAGTGGAAGCACTCTCCACTTGACAAGTAAAATTGCCTGGTGTTAGACAGAGTAATTAATACTAAAGAATGACACATCATGACCCAGTGCATTGCCACTTAAATGGTTAATGGGTTAACCAGATATGTTGAGTAAAATGCATCTGCCAGCGTTAGACGGAGTGACATAATAAAGTAGGCCGAATTTGGGTGCATTACAGCTTGGTAGGTAATTAAATACTGTATATTTGAAACATAGCATTAACCCTGACGGTACCGTATTAACACATAGTACAGCTCTGCTGTAATACTTCTCCCCTAATGGATAAAATCAGATTGTGATTAGAAAGAAGTTGGCTGATGTTCTGTAAACCCGCGGGCCGGCCCGTACATGAAAAGCCATCAGTGATGTTTTTAACAAGCATGTATTGTACTATATAATAGCACCATTGAAAGCACTATTCTTACAACTACAAAGTACCCTCAAAATGCAAGAAATACCATCAATTTCAGAGACTCTAAAATCAGCGTGCACCCTGAAACCCCAGGTTAAATTAACAGACAGAACAAACATTTTAGTCTGGGATGCCGGAACCACTGGTGCAGTGGATGCCAGTGTACTCTTCGCCTTTTGTATTCACAACTCTATGAGTGTGGTGCAGACTATGGGTGCAAGGGATGCACAGAAGATTTAACACAAAAAGATTAAATTATGTACAGTAAATTCCTACATGATTTAAATTACGTTAATCATTAAATTACGTTATAAACTGTCTTTTAGCAAAACAACGCAAACGTCGGACATTTTCAACCCACAAGTTTTACCCATGACGCCACAACCATTTACTGTGCCCCCAACACATAACCAAAACTCAAACTTGTGCCCAGCTTTTGATAACAAATTGCACAGTTTGCCCTCAGCAGCTTCCAGAATCCCTTGTTTTACAGCCTTACATGTAGTGTACAAACTTAGCACACACACACACACACCCTGCATTGGGGACCTTCACCCACCTGTCTGAGAATTTCTAAATCCACTCCTCGCGCTGGACTTACATTAATAGCCTTATACACTAGACTTAATTGTAGCATCCTATACAATAACACACAAAATAACCTTTCTGTTATAATGCTGCCGCAAATATATTTTACCATGTTGCAAAGGCCTTAGTGTTGTTGTGGAAACCTTGCAAATGGTATTCCTGCAACCTCACTAACTTGGGACTGTATGGACTGCATTGAATTACAGTAACCCATCAGGTGACAGCCACTTGAATAGTAAAATTGTCTGGTCTTAGGGTGCATTAGAGCAGAATGTGTCCTAATGGGTTAACTGTGACAACCAGTACCAACAAGGCAACAACTAAAGTAGTGACAACATTATCTCTGCATGGAGATTGATAGTGATTCAACTACTGTACACCTGAAAAATACAAGTGTAAAACTTCAACATCTTTTCATCGGGAGTTAGTAGTTAGTAAGTTAACCTAGTGTCTAACTTGGGAAATGAATTTGCATATTTTATAACGTTCAAACTTTAAGGAAGAACACGTCAAAATAAACGCACGGGCATTTTTACAAATTTTCTCTGATAATAATATGTTATTATTATTCTTTATATGTACCGTATTTACATCTGTGGAAGGATTTAAATAGTATATGGAGATTTTAAGTGTGAATCTTTTACATTTATTGCATTTACACCTTGCGGTCTTGCGTACACAGGGGTGTACACCCCTGTTGGCCTTGTGCCCCCTATACATAGTGTACATGAATAGTTACCCACTCCATAGAAATATTTTTATTTAAAATCACATAGATGGAACAATTATTTGTTGAAGTTCCAAAGTCTCTGGTCAACCCAACGTCAACTGATGTAAAAAGCTGGTTGGAAAAACCACCAATGGGCAAAGAAGTGGCCGTATTTCCTATGTCGTCTGCAAAACTTGTGTACTACATTCATCAGTATTACACTGAAGTGGAACTCCACAAGACCTTCCAGGAGACGAAAGAAATACAAGAGAAAGTCAAAAGTTTACTGCCTTTTCTTCCTGATGGTACGTTCCTCGTTCATTATTTTTTTACGGTTTGTGAAGTATATAAAATTGCACCAAGGTGAAATACTCTAACGCCCGTATTCTAAAAGCTCACTCACACTCACACTCACACTCAATGAGTGGAGATTCAATCTGAGCTTCCCTTGAGTGTCAATGCTGTTTTTGAATAGCTGGAGGATGAGTAGTGACATAGTAAGGTATGACACTAGCCCTCCTGCTATTCAAAAACAGCAATTACACTCGAGAGAAGCTCAGATTGAACTTCCACTCATTGAGTGTGAGTGTGAGTGAGCTTTTAGAATATGGGCGTATATTTACGAAACGTTTTATAGTCCATGAGGCTATAGACAGTGTAAAAATTATGCATGCATTATTAAAAGTTAAAAGGTTAGCAGCTGACCATGCATACTGAGCCTTGTTTGAGGAATATTAAGTGAGTTAAGTTTATTGTCACTTTGTATTTCGATCTTTTGGAGAGGTTTAAGACATAAGCGTTGTCTGTTATCGTCCAGCCGTGGACAGTTAGCAGTAGACAATGCCTCTCTCTATGATAGATGTGGAAAGATTATCCTTAACACCCTCTTCTGAAGTCGTTCGATTTATTACTGTACTGTATGTTTGGGTAAGGAATGATATCTCCAGACATGAATTAACCCATTGAGCGCCAGTGTTCTCATCTTGATGAACAAACTCGTCTGGCATTAGACGGAGTAAAATATTAAAGTAGGGCGCAGGGTCTTAGCTAGGATTTTAGATTTTGGGAGTGTTTCTAAATTTCCATCGTGTGTACTACGTGCCAATTACCAAGAATAACTAAATGACGGTTCTAGTTATGCTCACCACCAATATATAGACTATGCCTGTTCATGTTTGGTGTATGCTTTGCATGCAGAGTTTGCAATAAAGCTGCGGGTCTGTGGGTACCACCCGCGAGGAAGGTTCATACCATATGTGAGGTCAGTGAGGAAGGATTATCTTGGAACATTGCATTGTACTCAACACTAACACCATAAAACAAATAAATGATATGATACTTGTGATGTTACTCTGAGTGTATTATCCACACCGGGCAAGCTTGAAAATGTGCCTGGCCACGGTGGGAATCAGACCTACGCCTTTGGAATAGCAGCCCGATACTCTGCCAACTGAGCTACGCGGTCAGGTTGGTTCGAGTATGTGATATTTCGGAATAGAATCTAGTTCCTTCGATAACAATGTAATCTAGTAATCATGACTTTTTCTGTGTTGATGTAATGTACTCAGGTGAATATGATGCGTGTGATGTTACTCTGAGTGTATATCGACACCGGGCAAGCTTGAAAAATATGCCTGGCCACGATGGGAATCGAACCTACGACCTTTGGAATACCAACCCAATGCTTTGCAAACTGAGCTACGCGATCAGGTCGTTTCGAGTATGTGATATTTCGGAACAGAATCTGAGTACATTACATCAACACAGAAAAAATCAAATAAATGATACTTGACTAGTCAGGTCGAGGTTGGCAGAATGCTGGTAGTTATGTAATGCAGTAGTACAACATTTCCTAACGCTGTCGGCTGGCAACAGCAGCTTTCTGAGGATCGGCGATTCTGTAGCAGTCGCATGACATATACATTTATTTATTTATTACATTTGCCAGCAGTCTGTACTATTTGCCTGCACATGTACAATGCAATTACCAGCTAGCTGCTCGATGCTAGATACTTGTCAACAAGGGCTGATAGATATTTTACTTTCTGGGACCTGAAGAGAACATTGAAAATTGTCTGCAAATAATCAAGTAAATTGACACTCGGACACTGTAACTGTGTGATGTTGTCACACTGAATGTCATGCTATATATTTTAACAGAAAATAACAGTGCAATTTCATTGCACTGAGAATCTTAATAAATATGGAATATAGGGTCTAATCCTAAGGTAAATAGAGATGCTAAAAAAGGCACTACTATTGGATCCATGCTCTCCCAGAAAATTTTGAAGCTGACGTTGCGTCATTTGATCAATTTCTAAAGTTGTTTCTTTTTGGATTTACTGTATTTAGTTGGTTAGGGTTAGAGTTGCGGTTAGGGTTAGGGGTTAGAGTAGGGGGTAGGGTTTGGGTTAGTTACATAGTCATTTAACACCTCTTCCATCTTCCGAAAATGACGTCACGTCAGTTTGGTAGATGGAAACAAGTGCTGACTGTGCGGGCTAAAAATGCATTTGCCATACAACATTTGTTACAGTATTTTAGCATTATACTCAAGGTTTTCAGTCAAAATGTTTTGCAGTGTAAATAATCTTACTGTATTATATCTACAGGTGTAATAGAAAAACGACCAACGTGGCCTATCGCATTCCCTCATCCTTACGTTCCGAAGACAAGGTTTGGTGTGATAGGATGGCAATACTTTACCCGGACTCATATCTATGGCTTTAGTGATGACAATCCTGAAATAAGACTGGAAGATGAATATAAGGAGGATATCGACGAGGTCTTCGAGACCTCCGTGAAAATGCTTCAGGAGGAAATGGGAAGCATGTATAAAGTTTTCAGACTCATCAATGGTTATCGTAAGTTCGATATGCTACGAGGGACTGACTATCTGTTGGATATTGGTTTGAAAACTTCTGAGAGTTCCAAAGAAGAGATCAGGAAGCGTGTTCAACTTCTCAGACCGTTGACCGTTCTTGAAAGTGTTCATATGCCACATCCAACCACACAACGAGGCGTTTATCTTGTCTTGCCTGTGAGAAAGTAAGTAGCCTGGCTAATAGGAGATGGTAAGAATACTTTGGATTGATAGGAATGCAACTGTACAGTACCTGAAATATTTTAGGAAAACGTCGACGTTTCGAGCGAAGGCCCTTTCGTCGGGATGTTAGTAGCTGACAGTTGGCTACTAACGAGGCTACTAACTTGTGAACTTTATTTATTTATTTGACTGTGAACTTTATTTAAGCACGGAGGCCTGTTATCCAAATTGAAATGATCTTCCCAAGCGCCGTGACATTTGAAATATTTACAAGAAAAATGATAAATTAAAGCTATACAGTACATAACAAATTATTTCTACAGTGTATTTAGTGACGTGAAATTCCTATTTTCAATTGGTATTGAATTCCATACCACTGCTCCATTATATTTCAGACTATTTTTCAAAAAATTAGTGTTTGGTTTAGGGATAACAAAATTGTAGTCATGTCCTCGTGTACCATGACTGTGAATTAAATTCGCTCGATTAAATGGCCGTGAAAGATAAGATGTGTCTAATTTGTAGAATACTTTGAACATTAGTCATGATTTTTGTTTCATTCGCATACCTTCTGGTGTCGGCCAATGTATGTTATTCAAAATTTGGGAAGAGCGTATTTCATAACTCAATGATTATTGCTGCGTACTTGAGCTGGTAGAAACTTAAGCCTCGAGGTGAACTTACTCTTTAGAGTGTACAGGTTTCTGAAAGGTAATTCATTCAGTAACTTGACACTATGAGTTAAAAGTGAGAAAGACAACAATTGAATACACAAACACTACAATCGACTCCACCATTCCTTAGTCCCATCAGTCCATTCATATTGACATGTCAGACGTACATACATGCATTATATACGGTTACGCAAACGGTTTGAATACCTTGGGCTTGGTAAGGTCATATGGTACCAGCAAAATGTAAGTCCCCAGATAGCAAGATTCTCGCGTGCCTATGTGTTACTTGGTTGAAAACTACGATGTCGTAAGGAACAAAGTACTTGATCGTTGTATATATGTACTTGACGTACGTCAATACGCATGAATCAAAAGCCTTTTTTAAAACTGTTATATTTTTGCTCAAAAATGCTGTGCTGGAGATCGTATTCCATAAAGACAAAATCAAGAATTTTCCTGGGAGTGGGTAGTTTTGGTGGAAGTGGGTAGTTTTGGTGGAAGTGGGTAGTGTTCTCCTTATAAAACTCAATCTTCTTCCGAAAAAGCGGTAGCAGATTAAAATGCTTGATAATGTAGTATTAAGCCTGCTCATTATTTCAGCCGATTAAATAGCTTGTTCTAAAGTATTGTTTGATGTTTTGTTCTAGGAATGATGCTCGTCGTTTGGAGAGATTTCTTCAAATGTATCAGGCCAACTGTCTCCAGACTGGTGAGAATGTTCTACTTCTCACGGTTTTTGTCAACATGCGTGATTCGTCAATAAAGAGTAAAGACAATATTTTCGCTGATTCTAAAGCCATCTTGACAAAGTAAGTACTACAACGTTGTTCGGAAATTTTTCCGGAAGCTTTTGCCAACTAATTTTTTCCGTTCATAATAAAATAATTGAAGGAATGGAGTGTTTTAGAATTATTTGCAAGATCCTGGCTTAGGCTGGACACAATTAATGGATGTATAACATGCAGTACTATGGTTTTGATGCATTGTTTATTATTTATTAGGTTCAAGGAAAAGTACAAGTGGGCGCAAGTTCCGTGGATACAAGTTGGTGCGAAGCAATATTCCTCCCGATTATTACTGGACATAGTGACTATGAAACTTCCTGTTAGTGCCTTGATATTCCTCGCAAATCTCGATATCGACTTCACTGTCAATTTCCTTGGTCGTTGTCGCATGAATGCTGTTGATGGTGATCAGGTGAGACGTGAATTCTATAGCGAAATCTTCCCACCCTCAAAGATTCTCGCATTAAGGAATTTAGAGCCCGTTTACACTTTCTATTTTCTAGTGCGATTTTTTTCTTCTGATGGATGTGAACGAGTAGATAAGTTATGTACTATTTAAAACACGAGTAGGAGTGTTTTATCAGATATAAAACGCGAGGCGCAGCCGAGCGTTTTATATCTGATAAAACACGACAACGAGTGTTTTGAATAGCTTAAAATACGACCACAAAAGAATACTAATTAGGATGAACCATTATATAATCATGCTAATTAGGATGAACAATTATATAATGCCACATGTGTTTTATCAGATATAAAGTCACTTCACGTGACATATTATGGCTGATATGATTTGCCACAAGGTTTATGAATTGTTAATGAGTATTTTAAGAATGTTCAGATGAGAGTACATGTACTTACAGTATAACATTCATAAAGACGAAAATCGCACTAGAAATCGCAACGAAAATTGCAAATGTAAACGGGCCTTTAGAGATAGATTATTCCCGGTCTGTTATCATTACAGGCATCAGAAAAATCTGATTAGTTGCTCCAAGTCCCTATTTCTGTAATGCGTATACCATGACCAGTGGGCTTCATATATGTGTATAGGTTATCATATAAGGGATGAGGTGATATCAGTTTTATCGCTAGAGGGATGATATCACAATTGTCACGAGCGAGCGCAGCGAGCGAGGGATAATTGTGATATCGTCCCGAGAGCGATATAACTGATATCACCGAATCCAGAGTACGATAACCTATTTATTATATACTTGTACCTTTATCAGGGTTAGAAACCCAAAAGTAGCAGTTTTAAAAAATAGGATTATTTTAAAATTCCAAACATTTCATCAATTACTGAACAAATATGATTTTAGAAAATAAATAGACCATTCATATAGATAATATACAATTTAAGTCTTTCGTTTCGTATTATCGTTCTTGTTTCCTTCGATAAAACTGTCGACATGAACCGACACGAACCTCGAGTCGGCTATCTTTGTTTTGACAAGGCGCGAAATTTAGCGGTAAATGTGTATGCGGAAATTGAACTAGAGCTATTGCACGTCAGTTCCAGTCCATTTCTATTGTTTTTATCTGCGCAGTTAACACGAAGCTGGCAAGGATATATATATATATATATATATATATATATATATATATATATATATATATATATATATATATATATATATATATATATATATATATATATATATATATATATATATATATTTATATATATATATATATATATATATGTGACAAACAGAACGGCTACGTTTGAAGAAGTTTATTAAAAAAAGGTATATTAAATACAAAAACTAAATTTTCGGCTGCATGCCACAGCCTTCTTCAGAGTGCCTATAGCTTTACACAGAACATACTTATATACAATAAATTATGAATAAATTACCATTGTTGGGCGAAATCATGACTACCATTAAGGCCTTTCCGGTTGGTCAACAACATTCCTATCCAAAAGTTTTCACTCTTAAGTACTTCACTATGGTGTTGGTCAATAAGCATAAATTTTAAGCTCGGATGATCCGCCTCATGCACATCAATAAAATGATTTGTTATACTGCATGTCCGGCGCTTATGTTTAATGTGTGATTTGTAGTTAGCTAGTCTGGACTTAAAATTGGCCGTAGAGCCAACACCTTGCAAACCACAAAGCACACACTCAGCAAGATACACTACATTACTGGAAGTGCACGTCAAAGATTTTAAAATGAGAAATATCCTTCCAGTGGCAGCTGCACGAAAGGAATTGCCAAAAATCAAAAAGTTCTTACAACTATCACACCGCTTGGCATCACATTTGTAGCAGCCTTCACCTTCCAGTTTATTGGGCTTATATGGGTTAGATGGTGCTAATAACTCCTTCAAATTGGCATTACGCTTATACGAAACAAGAATGGCACCCTCCGGTAGAATTTTTTTGGCCTGTTCATCACTATCTAAAACAGAGCGATGTTTACGAAAAATTTTTTGAATATCAGGAGCACTGGGATTAAACTTGGTAACAAAAACACAGGAATTACGACGAACTTTACGTCTACTGGTACGCGCTTCCTCACGAGTCATAGCACCAACCACCTCAAAGGCTCTATTGACATGTGCACTGTCGTGGCCGCAATCCGTGAGATATTTCCTATAAATCCTACTTTTTTCCAAAAAATCAGCGTCCCTAGAGCATATGCGACGCAATCTCAATGCCACTCCTTTGGCAATACCCAAAATTTGAGATTTTGGGTGCGACGAATTGGCATTGAGATACAAGTGTGCGTCCGTGGGCTTACTATAAACTGTAGTTTCCATACGATTATTAACTATGGAAATCAAAAGATCGAGAAAATGCAAACTACGCCCACCCACATCCATAGTAAACTGTAGATGCGGGTCGAATGTGTTGAGATCCTGAAAAAACGCTTGAAGCCGTTCCATGGTACCCCGCCATAACACAATCGTATCATCTCGAAATCTAAACCAACATCTCAGTTCAGGATAAATAGAACGAGATTCTAGAACTTTTTTATCTATTTCTTCTGCGACAATATCGGCATATGAGCAGGAATTCTTAGGTCCCATAGCAGTACCATTTTCCTGCAGCCAATATTGCCCTCGATACATGGAACAGTTTTTCTTCAAGCAGATTTCCAAAGCTTCAATAACACACTCTATAGGCACATCGAAAGCCTCAGCATGTTGCGAAAGTTTACAACGTACTCGCTCTATTCCCGTCTGATTGTCTATAGATGGGAACATATTAGTAATATCAAAACTAACTAAGAGATCCTCATCCGATAGCCCCGTTAAATTAAGCTCATCCACAGTATCTAGCATATGTGTGGTATTTCGGACGCGACAAGAAATAGAATCTAAAGCTATTTTACAATATTTTTTAACGAACAAAGATAAATTCTCTGTGGGCGTACTACATCCCGAGGTAATGACCCGTGCGGGATATATATATATATATATATATATATATATATATATATATATATATATATATATATATATATATATATATATATATATATATATATATATATATATATATATATATATATATATATATACATATATATATATATATATATATATACACTGTTAATTTCAAGGAGTTATTTTAACTCCACCATAGGAGTTAAAACTACTCAACTTGGGAGAGTAAAAATAGTGGAGTAAAATCTACTCCCAAAATAGAGTTAAAACTACTCCACTTCGGCGCGCATTCCACAATTTACTCCATCAGGAGTCAATTTTACTCCACTGGAGGAGTAAACTAAACTCGCGTTTAGGAGTAGAAATTATGGAGTAATTTGTACTCCTTAATTTTACTCCAGGGGTCGTTTCAACTCCCAAAAAAGAGTAAAATTGTTTTGGATCTGGAGTAAATTATTACAATATATAATTAATGTGCCTGAGAATCCAAGAGTTTTTCTGCTGGAGGCTATACTCTATTAAAGTATTGAATACAGTCAGATGCGAAAAGCACGAAGTTCGTGATTGCTGCCGAAGGCAGCCTCCTATTCTTGACGATGTGTTATAGCGCATTTGAATTTCCCGCCAAATGAAGTATCGCGTTTACTTGTGTCCAGTCTCTTTGCCCGAGCTATGTATTGTCGAGATCTCGATATTGTGTCTGTCTGTCTGTATGTAAAGATGTCGTAATTCCGGGAAAATAATTAAAGCTTCAGGAAGTTTTTTTAAACGAGGGGGGCGGTCAAACTTTATTTTGTATTGCACACGGAGCAAGTTCTTCTCAAGGACAGTTACGCCGGAGCCAATATTTACATTTTCATTATGCAAAACATGGACAATATTTTCAATAATTCAGGTAAGGATGGCTTTATTTCTTTTTGGTAATATACATGAAGGCATTTACAGTATATTTAGAACACTGTGATATTTCATGAATTTAGATTCAGCATGAATTTCACTGATCACTGATCGTCTTTATAGTTAAATATACAAGTAGTCAAAATCTGTTTTTAGTTTATTTGTTTGTGTAGTTATTTCCAAAGGCGATGAATTTATTGTGTTTATTCGACATGTTTATAGCAATGTGCTTTCAGTACGTTTTAAAAACAAACGTGGAATGTTGTGCAGCAGGGCTTATAATCAGGCTTTAGTTAATATTTAATATAAAGATATCCCTATAGCAATCCAGTGTGGTATAAAAGGAGGGGTGGCCAAACATTTTCTAGTGGGATGCAAACAGCACCACCAAGCTTCGGCAGGAGTTAGGATTAAAGACTTTCACCCAAAGTCGGAGGGCTGCTGACGTGAAATTTTGGTGGGGTTGAACATTTTATAACACCTCGGGGTGTTATACTCGGTACTAACCCCCCAGGCCCAGTAAATCTGCCCATGGCTGTCTGCACATATTAACTTACCAGCAGTTATATGTAATAGCATGTCAACCGACTTTTGTACAAGGTATGACGGTTTGTAAAAATATATCTCTGAGATATGTCCATTGTCAGCATATTAAATAAGGAATAATCCTACCGGCCTACATAATACATTCATATATTCACCTGACTGTGTTACTACATTTCAGGGTATACTATATTTTCTCGATAATGCTCACAATTTCTTTCTTATTAATATACAGTTTTGAAGTTATGACTGAGTACAATCTTAATCACTGGCATTACAAATGAATGGTGCCATCTGAAGCTGATGTATTAAATTAAACAAAAATGACAGTTGTTCTGTGATAGGGGTAGTTTTGTATTATAGTATTTCTATACATGAAATTGTTATTAAATTTTACATGTCCAATGATTCATTCAAGTATTATTATTGTTGTACATTTATTATATAAAGTATAGTGCTTTATAGAGATTTCGAGCACTGATAAAACTGATAATCTCACATGTGAGATTATTTATGATAATGGTCATTCCAGAAAACATCCATACCACCCCCGTGGAGGAATAGGAAGTTAACCCCCCTACCCCCCTTCGAATGTCCTAATACATTTACTATTATCAGAAACACTTTTTCTCCCTTCCTCCTCCGGACGGCAGAAATTTCCTCCGTGGGGGGGAGTATGGATCTTTTCCGGAACGACCTAATCTCTGCCTATGCCTATGCTGATAATCTTGCATCTATTTGAATGATACAAATCATTTAAAACTTGCATAGCATGACTTGTTGCTATGGCTAGCTTCACCAATGACAGCTGATTATAATTATACATAACAAAAGCAAGAAGTTATAAGCATTGAAGTTATTCATATAAAACCACAGGTGGCCAGGCTCTGTGTGGGTATTTATTTATTTTTTAATTTTATTATATTTTGCATTACAAATTTACTTTAATTTTTTAAATTATAAAGTATAACTTACTTAGTTTCCTTTATGTATTCTTTATGTATTTGGGGGTGGTTTTAGTTTTATATAATGATATAAAAACATCATGAGAGTAATGGCAAAGCGGGATCATATAAACAGCCCCTTATTCAGCCAATTGTGCATGCTGCCTTTGATCCCTTGGGGGGTGAGGCAGCACTTTCCTTGCGATAGTAACTTCTAGTATATTCTCTCCTGTATGTGTTAAATGCTACATGTATGGATTTTCCCCGGTTAAAAAATTCGCCCCCTTCCTTTCCGGGGGCCCCCTCAAAATGTTTTCTGGTAATTAAGCAAAAATGTTACAGTACAACAGTGTAAAGGGTGGGAAGAGGGGGGGTGGGGGGGGGGTGACGGTTTTTTGGGGAAAACGTTCCAAAAATTATTTTTGCGATAATGGGGGGTTCAAAATACTTTTCAGACCTTTTTCGACCTCAATTTTAGAACACGTTGCGCAATTCCAGCATTCCGGGGCCCCCTCTGGGAAAGTTGGGTCCCCTTTCAAGTTGACTTTTTTGGCCTGAGAACTGCCTGAGTGTTCTAGATGTATCATCCAGAAATGGTTGGATAAATGTAATTGAAATTGGACCAAAAGTATATGTCAGATAACGCGTAACCACAAATAGCCATACAAAAGAGAAGAAATATACCGGGGGAAATCCCTACATGTAGCTTAACACAAACAGGAGAGATTATTTATAACTCATTAATTACTTTATCCACGAAGACGGAATTCATTTTGTAAACCAACTATTTATTTCATGGATAACTCACACGTACACGTTGTCTTTATCTTCTTGCTGTTTTAAAAGTGATGGCCAGTTAATAAGTAACAGTGCGTAGAAGTTTGGTCTGAAGTTTGACCAAAGTTATTGAGCAACAACAAAATAATCAAATATACAAGACATACACCTGTAGTAAATATTACCAAATCATAAATCAACAGCGGGTCTTTTTTAAAAATAGAAAAGACACCTTTTGGCATGGCATCACGGTGATAGAATTCAGCTTTAATATTAATTAAATTAACTACTGTAAGTAAACGAATTACAATTTCAACGTAAAATGACCGATGTTTTTGACAAAAAGTGCGTGCACTCTTTATGTTCGAAAAGTTATAAGCACGACGAGTCGTGAAAGGACAGATGTTTATGGGAAAGGGAGAGAAAATACACTTGCTATACTTATCGCGGCATATCCCCGATAAAATATAATTAAAACCAAATCCGCCAAATCAGCGGCGCCGATTTGGCGGATTTGGTGATTTAGACCTAAATGTGATTTAGACCTAAATTTGTGATTTAGACCTAAATGCTTTCTGCCAATCGTGCAGCTTTAGCTAAGGTATTTTTATTGGCCTAGGCTTGTTTACTCGAAGAAGTAAACGCTTTTGACGAGCTCTTTGGTTATTTATAGAACTACATGACTCGACGTTGATTACATAACATACGGTTATTCGGGTCAAATAGGGGTTACGAAAAAATTCGTCAAAAATTCAATTCTACGTTGCCCCAAAATTTTATTTGATCAATAGCAAGCAAAAACATATTTCTTTGACCTGGTTATGAATTTTTTGTCTGAATCGATGTAACAATGGAGATATTCGCTGCCTAATATGACATATAATAAAGAGGTTCAAAAATAAAAAAACATTAAGAAAATCTGTAAAATATTCACTTTTTACAGAAATGTCTCTAAATTTCGTCTGCTACTCAATAAATAACTCTAATTTATAAAACGAAATCATATTTGGTGAAATATTCCCATTAACGTGCAAAATAGAGCGATTTTGGTAGTGCCCTAAAATGACCTCTAAAAACCGAAAGTGGCCTGGGAAAACAAATTTCGACGTCTCTCTGCTTCAATATTTATCCGATCGAAATAAAAATTTCACAACATTAAGAGAGCTTGTCTGTAAAAATCGCAATAATTTACCATTTTCTGGCAGATATGAAAAATTGAAAGTTCTTCAATTTCCCTCGATTTTATATAATATATATTGTAGAGCTATCCAATCCCACATATTTACTGAAGTTTCAGCCATGAAACACAAAATGAAGAAAAGTTAGAGTACTTCAAAAATCGAACCAAAAATGACGCGAAATGTCCAAGAAATGTCGCTAAATAAAGCAGTAAACATCATGTGCTGTGCTGAGCGCGCATTATAAGTTTTGGTCTGCTGCTCCAATATATGTTTTTAGAATATATGGAACTTTCTCGTGATATTTTTTCTCCATAAATCGAAATGTTATTGACTTGGTTATTTTAGATCAAAGATGGTTGAAATTTCCGGGTTCTCCAAACTAGCCAAAGTACGTCTTGGAAATCGCCTATTTAAAAATTGTCCTACTTTCTTTATAAAAGTACATATGCATAATTTGTTAGGGCTAGGATGTAGTCATTCGACGACGATTTCAGATGTTTGGGATTCTTTTGTGTCTTGGCGAAATTTGATCTTAAACATGTACAATATTAGCGTAATTGCGTGCTTGGATTTTATTACCCGGCGCGTTACGATTCCAATATCTTACGCTTGTTCTATTCAAAAAGTTAACATGCTTCACTGTAAATGACACTGAGAACACAGAGTTTACTTCTTAATGATTTTCTTTGCATTCAAGTTACTTTGTCTACAGTATATGTGTATATACATACTGCGCGCACACAGCAAAAAATCAATTTCTTAAGAAAAATTATTTTCTTAATTTAAGAAAATATTTTCTTAAAATGAGAAATTTATTTCTTAAGAAAACTTCTTTTCTTAATTTAAGAAAATGTTTTCTCAAAATGAGAAAAGCATTTCTTAAGAAAAAAATTATTCTTAATTTAAGAAAACTGTTTTCCTAAAATGAGAAAATTATTTCTCAAGAAAAATTACTTCTTGATTTAAGATAACTGTTCTCTTAAAATGAGAAAATTATTTCTTAAAAAAATATTTCTTGATTTAAGATTCCGTTTTCTTAAAATAAGAAAATTATTTCTGAAGAAAAATACTTCGTATATAATATAGTTAATTCCACCATGGATTGTAAAACAACTATATTTATTTTATTATCCGTGATTCCACATATAACTGTTTTCTTAAAATGAGAAGTTATTTCCTCTAACTGCATGCATGCTTTATTAAAACGAACCTCGTTTTTCAACATAACTCATAAGACGTTTTCTCTTGAAAATATATACATTAATTAACCGTTTCTTGATTGATGGAATGATTAATTTCCTCAATGCAGATTATCTTTCTCAAAATAAGGAAGTTGTTTTTGCAATATTCTTGAATTAAGTACAAATTGCACCATGCATGCACATGCATATTACGATTTTTAATCGTTATAGTTTCTATATAATTTTTTATACACACAATAATTTCAACTGATCAGGTGTTTCTGTTGTTATTCAGACTCCATATTGTAGTATGAATCGCAATCACATGGATCTCAGCATTTTCATAAAAAGTAAAACCATAATAATTGCCATAATAAGCCAGAGCTTAGAGGACTCTGGGTCTCTCCTCCGCAGAGGCACAGCAGAGGCTTTAGTGAGATACATTTCACTACACTTTACATGGCGGATCTTGGAACACGAGCGTAGCCGCTGGACGAAGGAGCGCAGGCGACTCTGAGACGCAGCAATTTGAACTTTGATCCTTCGGCGGTTTGACTTTGGAACAAAGAGCTTATAGTGTAAATTATGGTCGTTGAAAATGTTAATTTTGGACACCTAAACGCATCTTTACTTGGCCAAATTACTTCTGAGGGCACTGAATATGGTCAGATACGGCAAGGTAATGTTTTTTGTTCATATTTTGTGTATTAGAAAGCCCAGTGTTTTGCAACAACCAGTCGATTTCCCGTCGTTGGTTATACATCTCAAGTCTCGACTCGGCAATTCTCATTGCTCGTACATATTTTCTCAACAAAACACAAAAATGGCTGGGTAATAAATACCGATTATTGTCAGTTAATGCTAAAATCTCAATTATACAAACAACATGCGGTTTGAACGTGCATATATTCAAGACGATATTCTAGCATGCTGTATGTATATGCACATGTATTCAAAATATGTAAAACGACACCAAATAGTGTGCAGTATTCCTGTTTAATTAAATCTGATTTCGTGTCGACCATTGATATATGCTGATTCAAGTATAAACTCGATAGTTCATAATGTTTAATTGCCGGTATCAAACTTATAATTTTACATTAAAATTCATAGGGGTTGATATTTATGATGTTACTCTGAGTGTGTATCCACACTGGGCAAGCTTGAAAAATATGCCTGGCAAGGGTGGGAATCGAACTTACGACTTTTGGAATACTAGTCCAATGCTCTGCCAACTGAGCTACGCAGTCAGATTGGTTCGAGTATGTGATATTTCGGAACTGACTCTACTTCCTTCGACATCAATGTAATCTAATAATCATGATTTTTTTGTGTGTTGGTGTTGTGTACTCAGGTGAATATGATACCGGTATTTGTGATGCTACTCTGAGTGTGTATCCACACTCGGCAAGCTTGAAAAATATGCCTGGCTACAGTGGGAATCGAACCTACAACCTTTCGAATACTATCCCAATACTCTGCAAAAAAAATTATGATTATTAGATTACCTGACCAGACCGCATAGCTCAGTTGGCAGAGCATTGGGCTAGTATTCCAAAAGTCGTAGGTTCGATTCCCATGTGGCCAGGCATATTTTTCAAGCTTGCCCGGTGTGGATACTCACTCAGAGTAACATCACAAATATCATATTCACCTGAGTACACAAGACCAACACAAAAAAATCATGTTTATAGGGGTTGTTCATATGAGAATGTCTATATCAGGGCTCGAAACTTGCGGTATCCCGATATCCACAGGATATCAGATTTTAATTTTGGATACTGGGTATCATAAGCTCAGTATCCCAACTGGATACTAGGAAAACTTAGAAATTGCGATAGTAGATAATCATCTAGACGTTTGGCATGTTTCCGAACTTCAATGTCTACGGATTTTGGCAGAATATTTAAAAAAAAACATTTCACAAACGGTGCTTTCTTTCGTATCGCTGCAGTGTGTTATGTTCAATTTTTTCGAATTTCAATACATATTTTTATTATTGAAACTAAAGGCCTGGTTTTTGCTCAGCAACTGAAGGCCTGGTTGCAAGGTAAAATTTTGCCTTGCTTAGATACTGGAAATAGAATATCTAGTATCCAAATCTGGGTTACTATATTTCAAGGATGGATACTAGATTCTATGATGCTGGTATCCACTTGGATACTGACAAAAATTTCAAGTTTCGAGCCCTGATATAAGGGGCCTGTTTAAATGGAGGCAAGTTACCCGGCAAGGTGAGTTTATATGATACAACCTGGCAACTCACCTTGGCAAGTTCTGGCAGAAAGACACAAAATCTTGCCCAGGTGAAATGACTTATTTTACCATCCATGTAAACACTTTACTCAGGAAAGGTAGAAATTTGTCTTGCATTTAAAATAATAGCTTACAAATAATATGAATCATTAGATATCAGCTTTCCTGAATTTCTTGGCATTAATTCTTGTATTATCATTATATTTTGTATGTAATGTTTTTTAAATCTTTTAAGCGACTTTGTGTTTTGCACAAATTTATGCTAAGGTTCTGTTTATATGGAATTTGCTTAGCAAATGCTATATAAGCCAATTCCATACAAACAGTAACTTGCCTTGCTTGCATGGCTAACTCACTTGCCTTTGTATTTACAGGCCTCAACCATCCGGCAATCTAGCTGGCTAGTTTCTGTGCGAATTGCAACACACAGGACAGGCTATCCCACAAACTAACAAGAAATTCCCCCTGCATTATTGGCAAGAAAAAGGAAGTTAACTTATGCTTATTTCTTATGCCTACTTATTTCCAACTGAGGGGATAGAAATAATATCTGGGCTAATTCAGCCAAGTTTATCCATTCCTGTTTTGCTTTGAATTGAATACATGTTGATTTTTTATAGATTCTAAGATCATACATAATTTTCAAAATTTGCATGGAATATTCAGCTCTGGAAAGAAGTCCAAGCACTAAAGGTTTGTAATTATGAAAATAATTTAGCTTCCAAATCTGTCCACCATGCAGTAATTGACCTTGTCTTGATGTTCACATCTTCAATTTAAAAGCTCTTTTCCACTCATTGCAAAACCAAGTGACCAGCCTGCTGTGAGTGCTTCCATCTGATTGAAATAAACTGTTGAGTATTGTGATTGGATAATGTCTTGTAGCTAGCTTGCGAGTTGGTTTTTGCCATGAGTGGAGGAAGGTCTTAAGTCTGTTATGTTCACACAGCCAATGTGAAAGTCTATTTTATTTTTACTTTATATTTCAATGACTATGTAATTAATCATATATCATGCATACTGTACATCCATGTAATTCTTTGTTAGGATAACGAAGACCATGAAGTTTGGTGCTCCAAACGTTCTGGTAATGTACCTGTCCTCTTGGTGGAAAAGACGAAATGTTACTGTACCTACAGTGTTATCGTTGGAAAGAGAATTCTGGCGGAAGTGGACGTAACAGAGCTGAATGAAGCACTGCAGTGCTGGCAAGTTATTAATTGTTCTCCATGAGCATTATGTATTTCAAGACATTAACGTTCCTCAAGAGGTTCCCGATTCATTTCAGTCAGCACTAACAAGTTTCCGAAAATTGAAGGCTGATTTAGAGTAGAACATTGAATTTGGCATGTGTATATGTACTGTCTATACTCTCTCCATTAATTTATTTAATTGTTTGATACAGTATATTAAATAGTGTAGACCAGCAGCTAGGTAACTTGTCGTCGTCACATGCATCCCGGGCTCAAGATAACGGCCAGTCAACAGTCAATGACTGGCTAAAAATCCCTGTTGACCAGTCACTTTATATCCTCATCAGTCATCGCACACAAATTCACCTTCATACAAATAATGTGATTGTGAACGTCTTCAGTGTTTAAAACGTGAAACAATACATATGAGATGTCATGGAGATGTCCAAATTGAATGAGGCAGTACTTGCACTTCTTGCCAGTTTCTACCTTCTGGATTTTGATTATCCGCAGATGCAGGAAATTGGTTTGAATGTTTTTCAGCATTAGATTTTTAAGACACAAATGTGCCACAAGACATTGCCAATTTGCTTAAGTCGACGATGACAAGCTACCAGAGTTTCAAAGTCGTAGTTTAAAAAGTATTCATAAACTTAGTCCCACTTCGAGTGAAGTAATATCGAATTAATGCCTTTCAAAATTTTGTATATCGCGAGGAACTAGACATTATATGTGTGACAGAAACATGGCTAAACGACATGGTGTCAGACTCTGAGTTGCTTCCTTATAATTATAGTATATTCAGGAAAGACAGAAACGATCATAGACATGGCGGGGGAGTCCTTATTGGACTGAAATCGACGAGCTTTAAGGATATTTCTGTCCTTCCAGGCGAATTTGACAACATAGAGTTGATATCATTGCTTTGTACAACTCACTTAGATCAGAAATTTGTGCTATGCTGTTGTTATAGACCGCCTAATTCCGACATAACGTGGTTTGGTAGTTTTGAGAACGCTTTGAATTTGGCCGGTTCACTGGGACATAGAGTTGTTATCGTAGGAGATTTTAATTTACCGCAAGTTTATAATTACTACTCCGCTGAGACTTTAACTCCAAACAATCAGCGCTTCAGTGATTTAATGAATGATAATTTAACAATTACCAATTACCCTACCGATTAACAATTACCCTACGCGAAATAACAACATATTGGACCTTTTAATTACTAACACTCCAGAATTGTTGTACATCACTGACGTTCTTTCTCCAAATCAAATGGGTATATACACCGACCACAATGGCGTGTTGTTCAACGTTCTAATGGTTCTGAAAGTGCCCCCAAAATCATTTAGGTATGTTTACGATTTTTCAAAAGGGGGTATGCCTGGTTTAAAAGCCAGCCTCGCCAACGCTTGTCTTTCGTCATGTATCTTAGACGACAACAAACACATTGATAATCATTGGGTCTTTTGGAAAGAATCATTTTTCTCGCGTGTCAATCAGTTTGTGCCAAAGCGTAAATTGAAAGACAGAAACTCTCCCCCTTGGATCAATGCCAACATTAGACATTTGCTTAACAAAAAAGACACTATACGTAGGAAATGAAAGATCAATTCAAGCCCCCTTTTGATCCAATCTTATCGTGATCTCAAAGCTCAAATAAAGCAACTTATCCAGGAAAGTCGATCTGCGTATTTTGATAAAGTTGGCTCTGAAGTCTACACTAACCCTAGAAAATTTTGGTCACTAATCAAAACGTTCACAAAATCGTCTAATCTTACCGTTCCAACAACTGTCTCTCTCCATGCAAACGACCCTGATAAGCCCACTGTAACTGCAGATAAACCACAAGTTATTGCTGACTTGTTTAACGCTCACTTTCAGTCAGTTCAAAAACTTCCGTCTGTAGACAACGGTTCTGAAGACATTTGCGATGACATTACCACATGCCATCCTTCGAAGTTTCTAATGCCGAAGTAAAGCATTATTTGAATACCATAGACGTAAATAAAGCCATGGGTCCCGATGGTATCTCTGGTTGGCTTCTGAAGGAATGTGCTGACGAAATATGCGACTCCCTAACAAAACTGTTTAATAAATCACTACGTACTGGAGTGGTCCCCACAGAATGGAAGATTGCAAATATCATACCTTTGTATAAGAATGGTGTGAAAAGTCACATCGAAAACTATAGACCAATTTCATTGTTATCACTTGTTTCAAAAACGTTGGAGCGTTGTCTACTTAAACAGCTGTTATCGCGGATAACGCACTTAATACATCATAACCAACACGGTTTTTTACCCGGGAAGTCGTGCACAACGCACCTATTGGCAACTTTTAACGACATCGGCTCGAGACTTGACATGGGCGAGGAGATAGATATTTTATATACAGACATGTCCAAAGCATTCGACAGAATCAACCACAAATTGCTGCTAGCAAAATTAAAGCATGCTGGTCTTCCCTACTCCTTTCTGAGGTGGACGTCATCCTACATATCAAACAGGCGGCAACAAGTAACAGTTTTAGGAGCAACCTCGCAGTCACTTTCCGTGGTCTCGGGTGTCCCTCAAGGTTCCATCCTCGGTCCGATTCTTTTCTTGATTTACTCCAATGACATTCTCTCAACTTGCGAAAAGGGGGCAATGTACGCCGATGACCTCAAGTGTTACAAACCCATTGCTTCTTTACATGATGCGAATTCTTTCCAATCTGAAATTAACTCGGTATGCTGTGCAACTCAAAATTGTCTACTGGATTTTAATGAATCTAAGTGCTCGGTTCTGCGTATCTCCCGTAAAGTGAATAGAATCGAGCACTCTTACCAAATTAATGATTCGGTATTACCTACGGTCAACAAAATCAAAGATCTTGGAGTACACATTACATCAAATCTGGATTGGACGGAACATGCGTACAACGTCAGCAAAAAAGGGAACAAAATGTTGGGATTACTTAAGCGTTGTACCGTAGCATTTCAATGTCGTGAAACAAGACGTTTGCTCTATCTTACACTTGTAAGATCTCACTTCTCCTATGCAAGCCAACTCTGG